>JAWNLB010000162.1:6000000-6085000 GCA_035041595.1 Drosophila basisetae
CACCAACCCTCTTAGCTTATAACTCAAGTCCTGAGTAGGTCCAGGGAGTTGGCAAAGATGGCTGTGATCCCTTTTTGCCAGCTGAGAGTTACATTGACAACATTTCAGATTGGCTGCTGCATGCAGCACGTTGCAAATGGTAAGCTTAAGAGCTGATGAATTCGAGTTGCAGCTGCCACACTCCAAACAACAGCGCCAGCTGCTACTTGCCGCTGCTCGAGTGGCAACTGAAAGCTCTTCTTTGCAACTGTCAGCATGGGACATGTTTTGCAATCTCTGGAAAGCAACCAACGCCAGCTTAGGCAATCGCATGGGTTTTTGGTTGGATGACATTGCCTTCCATGCGGCTCATCTTCTAGCACAAGCATGGGCGTCGTCATTAGCTGGGGGGGTTGAACAAAACATGAATTTTTCAAACTAACAAAAGACTTCATATTATTATATTTGAGTTTTAGTTAATTGATTCAATTTCTTCTATATATTAGTTGTAAATGTTCTAAGCCCCAAACCGTCTACGCCCATCTTGAAATGCAACTAATCTAGTGAGGCCTGAAAAGGGCCTCTTTTTTTGGGTTTTCATGTCACACGGCAAGATGACTAGACTAGAGGCAGTCTCGTAACTGTCGTACTCTATCTAAATTTCCCTTTTTGCGCCTTTCTCAGAGTTTAACACCCGTCGCCATGATGCGCAATTTCGCGTGGGATTTGGAACCGCGAACAAGCCCAAAAGACAAGTGAAACTAATTTGAGGCCGGGAAACAAAAAGCTGAAACTGGCAGCAAAGTCAACTCTTAAATTGTGTCAAATGTCGTTCAATTAAGTTTTGCGCTTGCACAATGATAAGAGCCTGAGATCGCATAAGCCCCATCATAACAATAGACATGCCCGTGGTGTGAAAGGGGCAACCTAACTAGGGAAGGGCGGGGTCGCCAGTTGGATTGATAGCGTCATAGACAGCACAGGGTAAACCGAAACTGCCTGCCTGTCGGCGAGCTTTTAATCAAGCACGTAAATAAAGTTAAAGTTGATACATGGAGCCATACACAAATAGCGCAAAAGCCCTCACAGCTCGATTGCCTCCGGTTGCGACAGCAAATCAATGGACAAACTCACCTACATACCAGCTCCAGAGCACTGCAGGGCACAACAAAAGCGACCAAATGACAACATTCTACTACGTCAGCACATGTGCCCGATATTTGCACAGAGAGAAGAATTCTTTGGTAAAAAGAAAACAGATACGTTGTCATAGACTTTAGTTATTAACAAAGGTATTGTTTCAAATATAATAATAAATCATGTAAAGTGAACATAGATGTTATAGAAAAATAAATGAATACATGCTTATTACATTTTCAAATAGAAATTCTCGATTCTACTTAATTTTCTTGCCGTGTATAGCTTAACATATGCAGTTAACTCCCACTACACCCTCCCTACGAAGAATTCGTGTATATGTAACTCTCAAGAGTATAAATATAGTCTATGCTCTTTGCCCGTCGGCAACTACAATAAAAATTGCTAGCTGTATGTAACATTTGATTAGGTTGTGAAAGGGGCGGTTGCCCGCTAGCTATCTAGCTAGTAGTTACCTTCTGCTTTGATGTAAACCATAACAACAATGGGTAAAAGTAAGTTAAGGGGTGCGCAGTAGGGTACTGCAGGTACTACCTGCTGCACCCTACTGCAGTATGGCCACTCAGGGCACTTCGTGGGCGGAGGCAATTAAGTTTGAAGCTAACTTGGCTCGCAGATTACTTACATAACCACAGATGCACTCTGAGCAGTCAGCATCATGTAACGTTTGTTCGGTTAATAAACGACAATTTTGCCACAGCAACAACAACAACACACCTCAATGTTGTGCTGGTGTTTTAGAGTGTGCCAAAACTTAAAGTTTGACTGCATCTCAGGTGCAGCGATGTGTGTGCTTGGCAAGAAGCAGAGAAAACTTTTCGTTCTTGTTTATTGTGCTTGGTCACAGCTGAAAACTTGAGTTTATTTTCGAAACTTATACAATACATATATGCTACATGTACTTCAACTACGTTGCACGAAGGTGCGTTCAACCTAAATATATCGTTTAGTTCAGAGTTAGTGGGATCACCTGAAGTATAAGCAACCACAAAAAATATGGTTTAGTTTTAGAAATTGTACACACCAATAAAAAGCGAGATTTAGCGTTAAATAGTATTACTCGACAAATCAAGTTCCTCAATAAATATGTACGTTTAATTAGCTAACATACAGAAATTAAAACTTTGAATTCAGTTTTGTAAAAGTTTTAAATTATCAAAGTCGAGTGAGATAATTTGCAATAAAGTTGGCAACTTTACTGGTCAACATTTTTGTAAAGTTAAAAGTACCATCTTTGAATCGATCTGTAACTAAAATGTATTTTTCTTTTTGAATTAGTTTAGTTTAGGCATTCATTTTGGGTAAGGATATCCGTTAGATGTCAGCACTTTTCCCATTAATGCCGAAATAACTGAATTAAAGCTAAAATCAATCTGCATGCATATGCTTATGGGAGGCAGACAACGTGCTGCCAAAATCTGTATGCCCCAAACAAGTCTCGTTTCCCCCCGTATTTAGAATACACATTGTGCGACTCAGAAGCAGCAACAAGAACAACAACAATGGGAACAATGTACGACACATATACATCCGCTTATCGCGATAAATCAAAGCCACGAGTGCTGTTAATTTTCCAAGGAAACCTTAATGCGTCAGGGTGTGAGGTGGTTATTGCTCCCAAAATGGAAGAAGGTCTCCCCAATAAGTGCGTGCCTACAACATATATATATGTTAGGGTGTTTGTGAGATGAGAGCAAGTTGAATTTATGTTTTCACGGCAAAAAATTATCTTTAGCCGAGTGCGGAACGTTTGCATTGCTAACAAAATCTCTCTCATGCCGTTGTGGCAAGTTGCTGACTCTAATTAAAAGCAACAGTAAGTGAAGTTGTAAGTAAGGCAGAGACGAGAGCCCAACTCAAGCGGAAAATTATCAACTCAGTGGGGAGAAGTGAGCACTCAAATTCAAGCATCAAATACAGTAAGATATCCAAACAGCAGCCAAACAACTTCTTCTTGGCTTGGCAGCCGAAAAGATGTCCCGAGAATGTCTTAATTTGTGCAGAGCTGGAGAAGAGAAAAGCTTGTTTTTCACAGCCATATGGAAGATTTAATACTCTGCAAAAAAAATGATGAAAGTCATTATATTCATCAACAATAATCCAACACAAATTGTCTAAAGAAAAATCATAAAATTATTTCACAATTAGGGATATTTAATTATATTTTAATTGTGTTAAAATAATAAACTTTAATAATTCATATTTTGTCAGCTTTTGAACACAGTGTTTGAATACTTATCTGCAAGTTGTATTAACATGTTTTCATAGCTGCAAACATATTAGGTTTAAAAAGACCTGGCTTTAATATGTTCCACATATGGTGACAAAAATAAAATACACTTCGTCAAGGGCATTCGAATAGATGAAAGCTAGGAATTAAATTGTGCACATTTCCGTGCAGCGGAAATTGCCCGAGTTTGTCACATGAAAGGCCATATAAAAATAAAACCATAACCACAACAGTAAATACAACAACAACCCAAACACAATGCTTGCCACTTTGGGGCGTTTTTGGCGCAACGGAAAAAGAATTATATAAATTTTGGCCATGGGCGTGAAATTGCAAATCTGTTGAATATTGAAAATCATAGTTGGCACACGCACATACACACACACACACACAGGTATAAATTATGTTTATTAATTATTATTATGCGCTACAACTACCATCCAATAATCAGCCACAAAAACAACAACAACAATGACAACGAAGATCGTTATTGGCCAGCTGGATATACATATATGTACAATTGAATTTGTAGCAGCATTAGCTGCATATAATTTTGAATCCACAATCCGCTGTAATTTGTGCGTGTGCTAATTTAATTAATTTGAATGCATAATTAATAATCATTATACTCGCATTTCAACTTTCTGCTTCGCCATAACTCAAACAAAAGTTTTCCAAATTGAGGCTTCGATGCACGTTTTGCTCAAACAATTGCTGAATCTATGGCAGGAATAAATCAAAATTTATAACAAATTATTAGTCAATGCTATGTAATTGTGCAAATGTGGCACAAGCAAGTCCACACCTAACTTTAAGCCAAAGTGTTTGGGATAATGCCAAGAAGGTCCAAATTGGATTCTATTCATTTGCGGTTTATATTGAGTTAAAAAATGATGAAGTTATCGAGTTCTTCAACTTTAGTAAAAAGTTCAAATCAGTATCTCAAATAAATGGGTATTTTCATTTTATGGTGGAGTTTGAATGACCCCACAGAGTGTACATATTCTTGATCAACATTACTAGCCGAGTCGATTTTTGATACTTACACACACTTACACTATGTGTTCCGGTGATTTATATTATTAAAGTGAAGTTCCAATGCAGTCTTGCTTGTTGGTTAAATTTAACGCACTGCTTAAGCGCCTTGGGAAAAGCAAGCCACAAATACACACTCATAAATTAATTAAAAGTCGTAAGCATATATAAATATACAGAAATATAAATATATAAGAACACACATTTATGCACACACAAATTACACTTGCTGGCGACCGTTGCGACAATAATTAAGGCAACTGTGCACAGACACCGGCAGCAACAGCAGCAGCAACAACAATAACAACAATTGTGACATTCACAAAAAAAAAGAAGACGAGTAAACAAACAAAAAAATAAACAACAAACAGCTGCACGCACAACGCCGACAGGCAGCGACATCAGCATCAAAAGAAGCGGCCGAATCGTCTTTTGCTGCATGTTGCTTGTTGCACGTTACACGTACAACATTGCGGCATGTATGTATGTGAATACAACACCAGACACACAAATTGAAAAAGTCAACCCCATCCATTGCCTCAAACTCCGCCACCCCAACCAACCAACCAGAGTAGCTAACCAAGAACCAACAACCAACTACCAACAGGCCACAGTCAAACCAGAGTCAGTACATGACGATGACGTTGATAATTTTGCTTGCTCATATACACTCAGCGAAAACCAAATGGTAAAATTGTTCAAATCCGGAGACGCGCAAAGAAATTATTCCAAAAGTTAAGGCTGTTTTGAGATAAGTAAGAAAAAATACTAACATAAATAAGTCACAAGAAATCCTTTTTAATTTTGTTTTTTCTCTAAGTGTTTTTTCTCTACATAAGTATGCCTATATGCATACTACAGAAGTGAGAATGCAACTGCAACACCAACAACTGAAATAATTGTCCCTCACAATTTGTCAGTCTGTTTGTCTGCTTAGCAGTTACTCATCAAGATCAACATGATAATTACGTTGTACACAAAAAACACAAAATTTAATTGTTGTACAAATAATGAAAATAAAAAAAAACCATATATGACTATGTACGTATGTACTAAATGCATACGAGTTAAGAATGGTTGACGCTTATTTATTTTTATTACTGTGTCATATTGAGGTCACTTAGGTCGTTTACTTGGACGCCTTTGAAGTCCGAGTACTGTTAGCTTAAGTGTCGAGTTAACAGAAGTGATAAGAAGAATGTACTTCAAAGACGACAGGAGTAAGGATGATTTTGAGTTTAACTGGAACCGAAACTTTTGCAGTTTAAGTTAAGCGCATGCTTAAGCCAAATTATGTCATTTGTTTCAGAAGAATTTTCAACAATTCGTTCTTATAAAATCAAGTAAGAATGCTCCAGTGAAGAGAGCTTGACTAAGAGATACCCTGATCCCAAGTCTTTACCTATCATGAGTCTTACTATTTGAAGAAAAGGCTTGAGGTTGTTGCTATGCATCTTAGTAATTCTGAATATAAGTATACCTCATAGTGTCAGAGGTGCTTCTTTCTGCCTGTTACATACACAACATCATTGTACGCTTTTTGCCCATTCTCATTGGGCTTAGTCTATAAAAACAGCTCGCATATCCAGCCGAAGTGACTAATTGCCAGAACATTCCATGTAAATGGCAATCATTTATTATGCTTAAAAGGGGATTTAATGTATATATTTATAATGATATAGTATTTCGGGAGTTTTCTCAAGTTAGGCAACTGCTTAAAATTCTTTTGATATATTGGAGAAATTTTTAATATAAATGTGCAAGCGATTAATCTCTCTTATTATATAATATTGAAGTCACTTTGTCTAGCTTCAGGCTTTACAAGTTTCCAAAGTTTTACACAACATTTATCACAAAAACATCCGAATAAAAATATCAACAATAGCGTCCATCATAGAAAAAAAAAGTTAAAAACAAACAATTGGCAGACAAAAGTCATATGTCAATTGGTTAATTAAAATAGACGACTTTGATAACCTTTTACGTCAGTTTCGTGTATTTTTTTTGTATTTTTTTTTGCCTTGCCTTATTTCATATTATATTTTTTTATCTCTTTCTTTTTAGTCGCTTGTTATTTTTGCCAAATGCAGTTCAAGTTTTTGGCATTGACTGCACTGTTTGATAGTTTGTTAGTTTATTTTAGATTAAATCACAAAAGTTCAATAACAAGCTGCAGTAATGAACTTTTACAATTTGTTATTCAATAACAAACTGTTTGTAATGAACCTGTCAACATAAACTACATAAATATCTTAACATTTAATGAACAAAACTCATTAGAAATGCAAATTGTAATTATATTTTGTACAATTTTCTCTTTTTTTCCCATTTTCAGCTTCCATTTGTTGCAGCAAAAAACTTAAGTTATGGTAAGTAAATACAGTTACTAATTGGGGGTTTCTTGTTGTCGCATATTTCACGCGCAAAAAAAAAGAGGAAAAGAAAAAGAAATGTACAAAACAAATTAGCAAACACTTAAGTAATTTCTCTATGTCAAATGTCGCCAAGGGGAAAATATTTCTTAATTTATGCCACTGGGCAATATTTTATGCGTTCACATATTTCACGCGTTTTAAAACATAACAAGTAGGGGTGGAAGTGGATGGAGGGGTTGGTAGAGGACTACCATTTTGACCACTTAATATGCAATGTGTAATGTTTAAATGTAACCAGGACAATGCCAGGCAAGCGAGCAGGGGAAAGCGCTGCTTTTCACACTTAGCCCGAGGGCTGTCGCAAATCTACGAGGAAATCTTGTTGTGAATCTCCACAGCAATTTATATTCGGTGCCTCGACATGTTGCAACTGGGTCAGTGCCTCTGAAGAGCTCTGCTGTTTTCGTTATTGTAACTGTTGCAACTGTTGGAAGCACACGTATTTTCTGTGCGCTCTTTAAATTGTTTGTATCTTTCAGTAGCATCAAACAATTCAATTACGACTTGAATTCCAGTTGAGTCAACCGAGGCGTATACGTAACTAATCATTTCGTTACCATTAGAAGCGACTGCACCGTAGCTACACTCAAAAATAATATACCTTCAATTTAAAATTATCTTATATGTGTATATATTTTTTTATAGAGAAGAATTTCTAACGCTTGCTCTTAAGGGCTAATCAGAAATACTGAACTGAATACTTAAAATAAATTGCTGAAAGTCAGAAATGAAACCCTTCAAGTGTGTTTGAAACTATCAGAAAGCTTCCTTTTTAAATTCCGAAAAGCATATCCTAAATTTTTTCTGTTCATTGGAAATTAATTTGTATATTTATGCCTTATATACCCTTGAGTATATTCTGCTTTGTAATGTTGAAACCAAAACTTTGGCTCTGACTTGACAGCAAACACAATTTCCGGCTCAAATCGAGATACCTCGTCCCCCGCAATATCTAAAGTCAATTTCAGTGCCTTGATTCCAATTCTGGTCACCCACAGAGGTCTATTAATTTGATGTTTGGGCCACAACTCTTGGCGGCTGGTTGTTAATTTTGCAGAATGCTTTACACTGATTGCAATTGCCTTTAATAGTAGCTGTGATCTGCCAAAAATGTATCTGCTTCTGTCACCCGCTCTTGTTTCACAGTCCACAATTGTTGAGCTTGATAAATGAGTTCATAATGCAGCCTAATTGTGGCATCGTTAGTATCCCAACAAACTTCTGATGACCAAATCGAAAATCTGATGGTGTGAGCTTGATGTGTGTATGGATGGGGGGTTGTTTGTTGGTGTCTGTTTTATGTGACTTTTGCAGATTTCCATTTCAGTAAGAAATCAGACAATGCCACATGTCATGTGTATTGGCAATAAAGCAAATCAAATTTAATGATAAGCTCATGTGCTTGAACATGTCTTTTCCGCCCGATGAGTTTTCCCATAGCACAGAACAACAACAAGCACATAGAATTTCTAATTTAACATCGTTGCGTATACGTCGAGTGTGCGCGCGTTTTATATTCAAGGACCAAGGGCCTCTGGCATTTTTCACGTTACTAACGAAGCGAAATGAACAGACAACAACAATAACATGCACAACAACAATAACGACAACAACTCAATTTCAGGCCATTTTTTACTGATTTTATTTATGGCATATTTTTAGGAGTCCACCATACTTAAATATAAAGTGTTGCGACGCGGGTTCTAAATATATATATATTCAAAAAATGGTTGCTTAAATTAAAATCGTTGCTTAAAATCGTTGCTTAAATCGTTTCAAAATGAATTTTTGCGATAATTGCTCTGTGTTACAATTTCTCGCGCTTTTAATTGCATTTTGAGTCCATCTTTTGAAGTTATAAACGGCGCTGGTAGATGTGAGACCTCCACGTTGGAATCCGCATCCAATTCAAGATGATAGTTGTGCAGCAGCTTAACAAGCGCCAGTTTAATGACCATTTTAGCAAAATTTTGTGCTGTCACCGTAAAGATGGAACATGCAATTAATTTATTCATTTTTAGGAAAGTTCATCAGGGTGGTTCTTTCAACTTACCCACACATTGAGCACTACCAAGGCCAAAACCCACAAGAGCTGTACGGCGTTGTTCGGTTGTTTTCTCGGTTTTGTCGTGTAGGAAACGCAGTGGTTTATACTTTAATGGTTCCCCAAAGTATTTCTCATCCCGCTGAATGGCCAACAGCGGCACCATCAGCGTTTTACCCTCTTCAATACTGAATTTGGTGTTGGGTAATTTGAAAGCCTTGCGGCAAATGCGTTCAATAATGGGCAATGGAGGATATTTGCGCAAAGTTTCTGTGGATTAAAACAATTGGAAATAATATTAATTTAATTTTAAATATTTGCAAGCTACAAAGGCAAAGTAGGGCGTTCAAGAGCTATTCCATTATGTCAATCAAAAAGAAAGTGCGTGACTTTAATGGTTCGTTGTAATCACAAAAAAAAAAAAAACAAAAAAAGATATGGCATACTATGACTACTTTAAGTAAGAAAGTGATACACGAATTTATGGCTTTAACTAGCTTACCCCTCAAGCACATGTCCATATATCTGAGCTCCTCCAACTGCTCGAACTGCAGCTGACCATGGACCAAATCAAGCTCTTTAATTTCCACCTGCAGCTTCTCTACAATCAGTGGCTGCTGAACGATCTCGTAGAGCGTTAGTGTTAAAGTGGAGGCGATGCTATCCAAGGCCGAGTGCAGCAAATCCTCAGCTACTTTTGCCAATTGCTGAATCGAAAGCAGTTTGTCGTCTTCTATAAACGACATAAGAGATAATAAGGGATGATATCGAGGTTTAACAGAATAGTCCCAACTTACCGCATGCATTTTCGGCGCTCCACTTGTCACCGCTGAGATCAGTGCCATTGCGAAACAGTACCAACAACTGGAGTATATCCTTGCGTATGATGCCGCCCACCTCCCGCAATGCCACATTGCGCTTGATGATGTCCAAAAGGCGATAAGTCAGAGATGATTTTTGTGGCACATTTCGAAGGGTGCTAGATTACATAGTCTTTATTGACTGGAAGTGATTGAAATTCTCGCATACCTACAAGGATTGAAGGCCACAGCACTGAACTGGACGTTTCACAAAATTATTGAGTATGTGATCCGATTGCTCAAAGTTATTCACATCCAAGCCATAGATTAAATTGCCAATAATATTCACGGCATATCTATGGGAATTGTTAGCCTTATATCAGTAAAATGTTTGCACGTTCAATAAGAGATAAGAATAGTATACTATTTTCACCCCTTACATACTTACACCCTGAGCAACTGCTGCATATCCAGCTCTACCTGTCCGTGTTCCGCTTTGTCCAACAGGTGCTGCATCATCTGGTTTGCCACGTGCTGAGCATTGTTAAACATGGCTGATAAGCGACTGCTATTAAATATTGGCGTCAGTCTCTCCAGCAAATTGAAACGTCTGTAGCCCTTGACATAATACCATTTGCACTCGCTAAAATGACCGTGCGATTGCTCCAGAATGCTGCGAGCCAGCTCAAGATTGCGGACGAGCAGCACGGGCCGAAAGAAGCAGTAGATGCCAAAGAGGCGATCGCGACCCACCTGATATGCATCGCTGATCGCATCGACGTGCCGGAACTCACGGCGATAGACCTGAGCAAGGAAGTGCAAGGAGAGCGAGGGGCTTTCACTCGGAAATCCCTTGCGTCGCCAGTAGCTATAGATGTGACGCACGAACACAAAAATCACCGTGTAGGCGAGGATCGGCAGCAGCAGCCACATCTTGAGCCTTACACAGACGTTGATGGACTGACTGACTGCGAATCCCAGATAATTATGTCAGGTTGCCATTGACTCTCCTCTCAATTGCCTGTGGCACGCAACGAAATCGAAAGTCATGTTTTAGCCTCTCTCACTCTCTCTCTCCATCTCTCTTTCTCTTCCTCCCTCTCTCTCTCTCTCTCTCCTCTGTGCAACACGTCAATGCGGTCTGGACAAAAAACAAAATTTGCAAGAAAAAACAAGATCAACTGTGTTCGCAACGTCGAAGGTTAGATACCCTATATATGATCAATATATTCAGAACTTATTGATAATTTCTTATTTTGTTAGGAGTATAACATTTTTGTGGAACTATTTTTGTAAACATTAAACATTTTTCAAGCAATATTCATCAGTAAACTAATAGTTTATATTTTACATACATGATTCAGATTTAGCCGATTTTTAATTTTTGAGGATTTCTCAATATATCTAAGAAAGTGTCTCGGTTCATATAGTGAACAATTGGTAGACAGATGGAGAGAACGCTCTGTATTTACTGGGTTTTATGCTTATCAACAAAATAATACACATGTGTATTTATGGGATGGGAGATAACATCACGAAATAAACAAAATACCCTCTGTTAAGGTATACAAAAAAAAAAAAAAATCAAAAAAACCACAATCCCGGCAACTGCTATCGCCCTTCTCTCTGCCTCTCTCTCTCCCCCTCACTCTCTCTCTCTCTCTCTCTCTCTCTCTCTCTCTGTGTCTGTCTCTCTCTCTGTCTCTCTCACTGTCAGTCTTGTGCTCTCTGGCTGATAATGGCCCTGATAGTAATTTATACAGCAGCAGCTGTACCAGACTCATCTTATTATTATTATCAATATTAATGCCGGTTTGTACAGTCAGGACTGAACAATTTTTGTTTACATATCTCTCTCTCATTCTGCCATAGTGCAGCATCGTTTTTCATAGTGATAAGAAGAATTGAATAATCACTTACGTCCATATATATAAATAATAATACATATTTTCGTGTATAGCAACTAAAACGCTTTATTTGTGGTACAAAACAGGATATTGTGCGTGTTGAGGCTGAGTTATGCCAAAGTTGACAGGTTTTAAATTATATATTTTTATTTTTGGCCAGGGCTAACTTGAAGCTGACCTTGCAACGTTGTATTGTATGTAATTAAGGGAAAAGTTTATTGGTAACTGTCTCGACAATGTCTGTCTGTCTCGACATGCTCTAATTCAATTTACTAATACTGCGTCACATTAGAGAAAATATTTGCTGATTGATTTTGGGAGACTTAAGAATTTTTACAGATACATACGTATTTTATTATGTATAGGAATAGTTAAGGTCATTTGAATTAACAGCTTTTTCAGGTAATTAAAAGTAGCTATATTTAAATAGAAGGTTCTCATCCGCTTTTGTTATTAGATTTTCCACAGTATGCTACCAATTCCCAAGGAAGTTTCTCATTTATATGCTGCCCTATTAGCAAATTTTCCAAAAGTACTTCAAATTTCCCATTAAATATATATATTTTTTGTAACTCATTTTGGTATTTTTGAGGCTCATGACCTTTCTGACAGACTTAGGTATATTTCAAGCCAGGTATATTCCCACTTTCGTAGGTAAACAAAAACCGTTATGTAGGCATAGTAGTAGAACTACTTACCAGTCACAAGACTCGAGTATGTTTTCGTAAGGTTTAGATAAATTGTTTCTTGCTAGAGCTAAATCTTAGTTGTAATAGTTTAATTTGACAAAATCTCTGTTAAAACGTTGTTTGATTTTGGGCTCTTCGGCACGCGCTCAGCCTGAAGCACTATTTTAGCTAAATTGCACATTTAATATGATGTTTGGATTGTTGTTGATTTTCAGCTGAAGGCGCCAAGCAGTTAATAGCAATTCAGTCAGCAATTAAGTCCACTTCAAATTGGCAATTGTATCCTAAATTGTTGCTCTTACAGCGTTAATTAAACGTTTATGTAACCAAGCTGCCTTGAGTAAAATTGAGCTGTGCTTACCAACTAATGTGTTTGGTATAGTAGTATTTTGAGTTGAGTGTATTCAGCCAAGTGCAACCCGTCTCAATCAATATTTATTCGTTAGATTCGTGACGCAAAAAATAAATCCAGTTATCCATCACGAACATAATAAGCTGTTGCCTTGAATCATCTCTAAACGCTCCGCACGATTTTATTAGCTGTTGAGTTTAGATCTAAGTAGTTTTATAAATAAGAATGTGCCTTAAGCTACGCATTGATATTGAGTTATATTTCATAAGCTGTTGAGCTTAGCTCTATTTATTATTCTTTTTATGAATTACTATTAAGCTGTGCGCAAAAATATGTATTATATGTCAATACAAATTATTTGTTTGAATGATCTCATTGTGGTCTCATCGCTTATGAGGAATTACTAAAAAACTATACTTTTATCTATGATTTCATTTATAGAGTCATATTTCCGTTCACTAATTAGTCATACTGTCTTGGGTTGATTATTATTTAATTACGCTTGTATCTGAGAATTATAATTTAAGTGTTGCTTTAATTTCATGATTAAATCATAATTTGTGTTAACTTTTTTTTTAAGTTTTCTCCTTTGACGAATAAAAGAGTTATCAGTTGCTTAAGGTTTGCAGTCTAAGAAATTTTCCTGTTAACTACAAACTACAAACAAAAATAACATGGTTAAGTCATTGTGTAGCAACACGTTTAGTTATTAGAGTATCACATTACCCAGCAATTAAACAGCTACAGCTCAAGTGTCAACTTCAATTTGAAACTAACCAGCTGTGGCATAAGCCAATTCCTGATCCCAAAAGGGAAGTTGTTAATCACGCCCATTGCATGTGCAGCTTAGAAATGCAAATCGTGTGTGTGTAAAAATGCATTGAAATTTTTTATACAAGTGGTTTTTGTTGCTGTTGTTGTGTTTGTTGCAAGCACGCTACCGGCAACCGGAGGCAATTTTCCACAGCACTGAATTATTTAGCTCAGACAAAACAGGAACACACAACGGGGGGCTGGTGGCGGGTGCAGCTTTTTGCATGCAACTTGTTGCTGTTCCCCTTAATTGTTGCAGCCAGTGGGAATTTGATTTCAATAAACATATAGTTGTAAGTTAACTAGAGCAAGTTACATGACCAATATCAAGAGTTATGTGCACACAATTTCACACAATAAAATAAAAAGGGTGCAACAGGTGGCGATGGGGTCGTTGAAGTGGATAGAAAAGTGGCCAGAACTCAGGCTCAGCTTGTAGATACATTGAATGGCTGCCAAATCGTTTTGGCCTGGCCACAAATTGAATTTCGCTGATCACATTTATTTTAAGCATTTTTGGCAGCATTCCTACAGCCTTTTTGGCTTCTGTCAATTCATGGCCAACAGCAGCTGTTGCTGTGGCTAAGACACTCTAGAGTTTTACCCACTCAGCAATTGCCAAAGTCATCGCATCTCTTGAATGCTCGCGCAAGCTTCTTGCTAGTTCCTCATAGCTCTAGCTTTGTCCCCACCATCTCTTCCATTATCCCTCGATAAGCCATTATCCATTCAGTCATGTAATCGCAATGACTTGGCAGTTGTGTACAAACAATTACTCAAAATTGCAGAGCCCTTAACAAAATAAAATAACAACAATAACAACAAATATAAAGAAACTCTTGAAAAATCTTCAAGTATTTTTTTTCTTTGTGCGACTTTTCTATAGACAAATTATAAAGATTTCAATTTAAGTTTTTCTTATCGCATTTCCTTATTTACAAAATTTATTGCGGCTTTAATGCTGATAGGCAAATGCTTTTTATGGGGTATATTAGGCTTAGGCTCAGATGAGAAATTTCGAGTGTAAGTCGCGTTATCAAATTTATATATAATATTATTGTTACTTGAGAATATGTATTACGTTTTGACCAAGTTATAAGTGATTTTGATTGAGCAGAATTTGCACATTTATATTTGCTTAATGCAAAGAATCTTCAAATTGAAATCCACCCAAAATCGATTTTTTACACAAAATGTGGTACAAGCCATGACAAATAATATCATTGGTATTATTTAGTCGAGTGTATTTTTCAAAACTTCAACACTTATCGCCGTAAAAGTTCTGCTTAAAATATGGACTACGCATTTTGATTTACAAGCAAAATAATTAAAAATAATAATTATTATCCGTCCAAGAGTTGCGCATATTACTTATAATAATTGTGATAAATAGTTCTGCGTAATTTGGAATAACATTTAATTGCTTACATTTTTATAGGCAAGCGTAACAACAGCAGTGGATTTATGATTATTCAGTAAAAAGGAAAGTTAATTAAACACTTGAAGTGATTCATAGACACCCACAATCGCACCAATTGAGTGTTTTCCGTTTATTATTCCATGCACGTGTCATTTAATATTTCAATTAAAATAGCTTTTGTCGGTGTTCGTTACGTTTGATTTCTCACATGCGCAAAATTAATAATTACCATACTGGGAAATAAACCATAGAAAACATGCGCTTGTTTTTGTTTTCTGGCATTGTAATTCTTGATTGTTTCTTAGGAAGTGCATTACGTAATCTTCTAAAATGTCGTTGAATTTTACGCTATTAAAATGTTGCCATAACTTAGAACGTGGCACAGGCCCCAAACGCAAGCGGAATGAATGACTTCGGCACAAGTACTCATATTCACACTCATATTGTATTTGTTGTATTCATGGGAGCTGAGTTCTACACACGGTTAGCTGATTCTGGCGATGCCAGCAATTTGCAAGTTAACAAAAATATTAGTCAGCTACTTGACAGCCACGTTTCAACCCCCCTCCCCTTTGTCAAACCCACAACCCTTACCGACAACCTCGTCATCATCGTCAACGTCTTGAACAATGGCGCCGCTTTGTGTACATTTTTTGTTTAGTATGCCATCAGAACGTTGTGAAGTTCATAAACAGAAAACAAAATATAAAACGGCAGCAGCAAAAGCAAATGAAAATGAAAACAAAACAAAAATATAAAGAATATCAATGCTAAAGGCTAAATACACTTAAAACTGAATATAAAGTTTAACATGCAAATATAGAAAAAATAAAATATATATATACAATAAAAATTAAAAAAATATATTTATAAAATCTTTATAAATTTACAAAGACTTGCAACTACAAATATCAGAGTCTTTGTTATGCAAACTCGATATTATTAATACAACTTGTGCTTAACTACTTTAAAAAAGGTCTCTCGGGGTTTCTAAAGAACATTACTTGTGTCTAGATCTCTGCCTAAACTTATACACATTATCTAAAGTACAAAACTATCGAAGCATTTCATTTTCCACCAGCTTTGTATTTAGGTATGCATATTTGTCGACAAACTTTTTTGGGATGTTAAACTCAAGTCCCTCCTCGGAGCCAAACAAAGGGCATCCGAAATGGTAAAAAGTATTTACATGCAAATTACTCATTGGCACAAGTGCAGCATAGTGCGTAGGGGTATGAGAGGGGTTAGTTGGCAAGGGACGGGGGGATGCTGGAGATAGGGCCTGCGGTACAGCTAGCAAATACAATGGTGCGAAATTTGCATGTTTATGCGAAATAACATTGCGTTTGCCTCTTATGAACAATTTTTCGGCTAGCAGACAGACCGATTAGGTGGCGCGGGGGGTGGAAGATGGGGTGGGGAGGAGGGTGTACAATGCGTCGTATGGGCAATGTCGCAAAATTTTTTATCTGCCAACTTGAGCGCCGTTTCGGTTTTTAGAATTTGTGCGGTGACAGCAGCGCGATTTGCGATGCGAACTCAGCGCATCTCTAAGAGAGAGAGAGAGAGAGAGAGAGAGAGAGAGAGAGAGAGAGAGAGAGAGAGTGAGGGGGAGAAAGACATGGAGGTAGAGATGTTTTTGGATTCGGATATGTCAACTTTTGACTAGCATTTTGATGAGGAGGTGTTGGGCGGTGTGGGAGACGTATTACTGCAGATTCAGCTTTGCATGCAAATTGCTTTATGGCCAAACGAAATTGGTTTAATAACAAATTCAATTTAAGTTTAAGCATTTGCTGATATACACACGTAAACATATACACATATATACACACCGACAACCGATTTAATGCAGCAGGGTGGGGGGACAGGTGGTCTGTAAACCAGGGGCGTGTGCACTCGGCGAGACGTTGTTGGCTTTGTGCATTTTAATTGAATTTTTCCCCCTTTTGGTAACGTCACAAAAAATTAAATCACAGCACGTTTCTTTTTTTATGCCACCTTTTGTTGCTGTTGTTGCCATTAATGTTGCACTTGAACAATTTTTCATAATGCCAATGTGGATATATGAAGAGCAGCAGGCTGAAATTAACATAGCGGCCAACTGTCCAGCTGACCTCGGATCCAAGTTTTCTTTTTATACACATATATATATTTATATATATAGGGCGACACGCCCTTTGCAACGGTTTCTAATTGGAAAATGTTATTTGTTTGATTTGTGTGTGCTTTGTGTTTGTCTGTCTGTTTTCTGGCACTGACATGCCCAACATTTTCACTGACCTGCCCCAAAAGCCCCATGAGTAATAATAAAAGAAAACCATTTTTATTTGCTCTCTTTTAGTTTATTTGCTTTTCACATCAAAATTTGCTCAACTTTTTCTGTTGATATTGTTTACTTATTGTTATTTGGCTGGCATTATTGTTGCTTCTTGGACTGTCAATTTCAATCATTTTGTCAAATGGAATAAGAACGCCTGACAGTTCATCAAAATCTTGACGTAGCTATATACAAGTCGACAGTTCGACCTATTTAATCGAATTTCCATTTGGTTAGGTTATAGATAATAAAACAATGAAACTGATTTGAAATACGCACTTTAAGGGCATTAAAGCCTTAAAGTTTGTGTTCCAAAAATATCATAGTTTGAATTTTTGACACTGTTGTCGTACTTATTATTAAAGTAATGATTTTTTTTAAATCTAAAAGTATCTTATCCAAATCAGCTTACCACCAAATTGCAACATTATTTTTCGCCAAGAAAAACATTAAGTTAAAATTAGAATTAATCACTTCATAAGCAGTTCTCTGTCTAATGAACAAATTGCCATTGCGACCAGCTAATCAAGAGTTATATAAGTGTACGATATGCAGCTGTTATTTAGTTATAATGAGCATAAATAACAAACGTAGACCCTGAGTTGAATTTCGATTATTGCCTATAAATAAAAGCGTTGGCAGCACAAATATTGCGTATACGCCACAAGGCACCAAGTGTAGTCGTTTCTGTGTTTGCTTAAATGGGTTGACATTGAACTTGCTGTTATATCAATGCTCTGAAGGCCACTGGGAGTTGAGCTGGCACAGGCGGCGGCATTAAATATTCATTTGGTCGATAGCTGCCACAACAATAAAAACGTCAAGCTCATCCTGCGCAGACAGAACTTTGTTTAATTGTTAGACCCAATGTTGCAACTGGCAACAGACAAAGGCCCCGAGGCGCTACTCCCAACCCGTGGGGTTAGGGGCCGTGGGTGTGTTTGGGGGGTGGGGCATATAATGAAGCAACAATAAATCTCGGCACTAAATATATTTGCCTGGACCGAGCACCCGCAAAGCGAGGCAATTAATCTTTGCTCGCAAGATATTTTTTGTGTGTCTTTTTCGGTTTTTTTAGGGGTAGAAAAGAACTAACATAAAAAAAAAGAAGACAGCAAGACATTGGGGAGCAGCTCGAAGTGTAGACTTGGCAAATAATGGCACAATAAATGTGCATCCAGAAATCACCGCAACATGTTTTCAGTCCACCCCCATCCCCTCGCTCGCGCCCCCCATGGCATCGAGTGTGTGCGTGTGAATTATAGATAACCGCGTTAATGTTGCAGCTCCTCGGGTAAACTTTATGCCAACTTTTGTGTTCGCCAACTTGGCCTAAAAGTGTGCCATGACACTCGCAACGGATGCGAGATATTCACACAACGACGCACAGCATCCGGTGGGTCCTTTGCCACAGGCATCCTGCTCCGTGAGAATGTGTCGAAAAATGTTGGACAGCATTTTTGTTTGCTGCCTTCTCGTCTCGGTTCATATTTATTATTATTTATGCCTTGGCTTTAATGTTGTTTTTAAAGTAAAAGTTTTTTTATTTGGTTTTTTTCGCACTTTCCATTTTAGCGTTAAAGCTTTTTTTGTTTATCGCCACTTTCTGCTGGAAATTAGCAATTTAAATAATTTAATTTCATCGTGACCAGCAATTTGTGGCGTTAATTAAAACGTGCCACTGTCCACGTGCTAAAGAAGTTGAGGGTGGACAGAGGGGCTTGGGAGAGTTTGCAGAGTTGCGGTTGACTGCATTTTCTCGTTTTCAGTCATTAGCAATTCGGGTTTGGAGCGTCGGCAATTTGATACAAACATTAGGTATTCAATTTCCAGCGTTTTTGCATTATTTGCAGGGAAGACGAGTTTCCAAAAATGTATCAATTTGATGTCGAACTTTGAATTTGAATTTGACCAGAATGACAAAATACATATTACGCATATACGAATTTAAAACTTTACATTCAATTTATTTATATATCGTTATAAAATTGGAGAGGGCTACTTTTACATATTATTAATTAAAATTTCAGTTATCTTAAATGCAAATCTCTTTTATTGCGATTCATTTTTATTAAGTCATTTCGAACGGGTATTTCCCAGTCACATTTTTTTATATAAATAACTTGCTTTAATAAAAACAACCTTTCAATTAATTTCAGAGGGGTTTTTTATATGCCCCTATAACGAATTGTATTCAAATTGTTTGAATTCATTACGCAAGTCTCAGCCAATATAATTGAATTTACTCAGCTCACTTTGGTTTGTGATATTGATATTGTACATACGCAGCGTTGTACCGCAAATTAAAGAAGGAAAATAGTATTCTGCTTATGTTATATAAGCAGTTTACACACTACATTCCAGCTCAAAGAAATTTGATTTATCCTCGTGTTGTTGATATGCTCTCAAATTGGCTGGCGAATTTATAAATCAATTTTCAATTGGCTTAAATAGATTGCCAACTATTTGCTGAGCACATTTTATAGCTTGTTTACGGCTTTTGGAGCGGAAATTGATTGTGTATAATTTCCAGTTGAGCTAACCAGATGAGCGACCACTAAAACAACAGCAGCGACAAGAGCAACGACAACAAAAAAGTAAACAGAAAACCAAAGCTGAAACTAAAGTGCAGAAAGTGCAACCAAAAAGCCAAATGCGCGTGCTGGGGAATTTATTTTAGCCAACTTTGATTGCAAAAGCAACAGTAACAACTGAAACAACAACAAGTAAGAGTGCTGCACGGCGGAATGCTTGACTAGAAGAGACCCTCGTGTAACAATTTGTATCACATGCCATTCACATTTTTCAAGGTCGATATTTATCGATGTGCGAACTATCGAAAATTAAAATTATGCTTTTACTGAGATTGTTATTTTCATAAATGTGTATGCATATCTATGTATATATCTACATATCTGAACATTACATTTCAAATATATATATCAAAAAGGGTCTGTGATGGATTTCTTTTCGACTAAGATGATACCCTCCTTAGCAATCCATAATGGTTACTGGGTGTAAGAAGAACAAAGTCCATTGCATTAGGGTTTTGCAATGTGCCAAGTGGCAAAAATCTCCAGAGTAGATCCGCCAACCCCACCATGCACCCTTGAAACACCCCAAACATGGAATCGAAAAGCTTTTACACTTGAAATCTAATTTAGTTGTCTGATTCCTTTTTGTTTTGTTGTTTCCCGTTCGCAGATGTCACATCAGCAGCAGACGCGTCGCCGTTTGGGCTCCGTTAGCGACTCGGCTCCGCCATCAGAGTCCAGCGAAGGCACCGCCTCCTCGGAGCAGCGGGATGAGCTCATCCTGCACCAGGATTGGTCAGCACACTCCCAATCCTCGGCACAGCGGAGCAGCGCACATGGCACCACATCGCTGTACAATGCCTCGGACATTGATGCGGACACCATTAGCACAGACACGAGCAGCAACACGAATCTGACAGAGTACGAGCGTGGACAGGTGGAGAGTTTCTTTGCGGGCCTCGGCACCGAGATCTTTGTCAGCGGCGCTCTAGCTAATCTGTATGAGGGAACTGGCAATGATGGCGATTGGCGTCTGGTTTTCACTGGCATTCCAGTCATACTCCATGACAAGGGCAATTCCCGGGCGAGATCTATTCCGAGGCTCACCCTGGTACTGGCGGAGCGCGGCTCGTGCTTTGCCTTGTGGTCGGATCGTGTCGATAATCTATCCAATTATCGCATTGCTGGACCCTCATTCCACACGATGTGCCTGTCCAGCAATCATCAGCAGATGATCGGTTTCAGTTTTGACTCGACGGATGCGGCTCGTGAGCTTTGGCAGCATGTGGAGCGGTTGGTCAGCGATCCGGAGAACATAGCCCTCTCGGCGCCCGGGCGCAAGCAGAAGAAACAGAAGCGAGTGAAGCCGGCACCATTGCCGCCCAAATCGCAAATCTCGCATCCATGCCAGTTCCATCATGTGACCAGCGTGGTCAAGGAGGACAGTGAGCGATACTACAGCATGCAGGCCTTTGGTCCCATGAATTCCCAGCAACAGCATCGTTGATCAGGGTCGGGCGCGTGGATCTGGAACACGAGCGCCCTGTGGTGGCAGAATTAGCCAACCAACCAATTCCCATACACAAAATCAAAAGTCCAGTCCCCTCTAAGCTAACAAAATGAATATAAAATTAATAATATCGTATATATGTAGCTCTAGTTCAACAGTTGAGCTTCTTTAACTCGAACCAAAACAATTAGAGAAAAATTTGAAAAATAAAAATAATTGTGCATCGAGTTGAAGAAGTTGAAATGTATTTGTATCTAATATTTGTTAAAACGCCACTTAGGCCTAAGTTATGCATATGTGTGTTTACCGCACAGCTGTATGTGTGTTATCTGTGATACCACTTGGGCGTCTATATTCCTAGATTTATTGCAAAAATTAAAATAAAAAATCGTAAAAATACCATTAATATAAATATAAACGACAAAGTAGTGAGAATCAATAATTATAAGATATTTCGAACGATTATCGATAAGCGAGCGAGTTTTATAACGTTTTCTAATATCGTCAAAATATATGAAATTTATATTAATATATATTGATATATATACATATATACATATATGATATATGGTTTGTAGCTATCAAATGTCTGTTAGTACTATTTTGCATTTGCTGCGTTCATACATCATTATAGGCCATCTTGTAAGACCACATCGCAACTAAGCTTGTTTTCTTATCAAATTTTACTAACTGTTTTTGCATACATAGTACGAGTACATACAAATATAATACATACATATATTACGCATATATATTACATATATTCTATGACTAATGCTATAAGGCATGCGGATCGTATGTAAATAGCTCTAAGCATTACATTCAACAAATCAAACTTATGTATTTCTTAATCGTCATTACTTGCATTAATTGCAAATGTCAAAAACAAATAAAGCTGAACAAAAAAAAATAATAATTGACTTATATCTTTTAGAGACTGGGCTCATGAAAAGTAAAACAAAACCAATCAAAAGAAAACTGCAACATTGTTGTTAGTTTCTCAATAATCAATGCTAATTATGGGAGTTGCTGCCACTGCACATTCTATAAAACCTTACTGCTGAAACCAAGAAGAGATCTATAAATCTATAAATACAAAGAAAGAAGCCATAATTCTAGATCGACGAGTTCATTTTAAATTTTGCGTTGTTGCGTATTAAATATAAAATAAAGCAATTAAATTGTAAGTGGCTGCAAAGCATCTTTCAAAATGTGATTTGCAACATAATTGGCTTTTTCTGCGTTGCAATGTGCGTCGATTTCAAAGCGAAACAAATTGAAGAAATTAAAATAAAGTGAAGATAATTTGTATTTGTTCGTTGCTCCTGCAGGTGAGTAGATCATGTTGCATGTTGCTTTGATTACGTATTCATCTATCTGTATATATGTTTCTATTAAGAAATGTGTTAGCCAATTGGCTAACGAGTTGGAGAAGAGTTCGGAGGCATTTTCTTTTTAAAGAGTTGCAAATTGTTAAAAGTTAAAGCTTTGTAATTTGAATAGTTTATCTCTTGAAGTTGGCTATCATTATTATATTTTTGTGGTTTTCTTTGAACTTTTATCCGTTGTTTCCAAATCATTTCCCTTTAATTGTGCCAGCAATTACAAATTACAATTACAATTACAATTACAATTGACAGAGAGAGAAGGACAGAGAGTAAAAAGTACCCCTATAATTATTCAAGTGCTATGAAATTCGCTGCAAGTGGCCTTTGCTGCTGGTGCTGCTGCTGATTGAATGCCGCAAGTGCAATAAAAGTATTTAAATCATGTGACACTGCCACCGCCAAATGTAGCAGCTCCATTTGCCGACCGAGGAAGGTGGAGAGGGGCAGGGGTCGGTGGTTGGCGGTCGGGGGTCGGGGGGAATATGTACATAAGTGCCCGACCATTTATGCTAATTAAGACACATCGAATGGCACTCAGGAGCGACTTCAGCCAATGGGGGAATAGAAGTGCTGTGGGGAGCGGGGAAGAGGAATTGGATTGGTGGCTCGGTCAACCACAAGGCTATTATGGATGTGCTTGCATTTTATGGTCGTTTTATTGTTGTATGCTTTTGTGTATATTGTCATTTATTAATGCCATTATTCTGCACATTTATTACACCGTTTTCGTGTAGCGACAAATTCAACCAATTTCAACATTTTTCACATTTCGCGTCAACGCAATTGATTTATGTTTGTTCACGCCTGCAGCCAGACATTAAGTGTGAAGCAAGTATGACATTTTATATAAATTTGCATCTCATCAAGGTTAAGGCAAAATAATCGAAATTTAATGTATAATAGCCAATGCAAAGAGTGATTCCCAAATCTAGTAGCCTCCCCCAAAAAGGCCCGTTTCACTGGAAATTGATCGCTCAAACTCTTTTTTCTTTTTCCTTTTTTTTTTGCTTCCCGATGATCTGAAAATTTGTACAATTTATTTGCATTTGCTACACTCAACATTACTGAGTGTGGCTCTCTGTTGATGCCATATAATGTCTCATTTCCATACATGTATATTTGTATGTGTGGGTGTGCTGCCAACAAAGCCGCAAACATTTGGATAAATTTAGAAAAGTTGCTGCAAAACTGCGGCTTAATTGTTGCAACTAACAATGTACGGAAGTTTGCGGGTATATTGCTTTGATGTGCGATTTTTTACACTGAGAGAAGAACTATAAAATGAGACCAATATAACTTATTTAATTCTGCGTAGATCGAAATATTTTATATTTTAAAGTTGCTAGAACTATTTGCTCTTCAAAAAATTGTATATTTTAAAGTAGCATGCTTCACATAAGTTTCATATCCTAAACATACCGAAAATTAAAATTAATAATCCTGATTGGTAGCTTTAGCAAATTATGTTCTTCCAAAAAAAAAAAAAAAAACAGAACAAAGGTATTGCAACTGTAGATTTACTCAACTATAGTGATTTTCTCTGAGTGTTATGCGTGGGGAATGTGCTGCTTTGTGCGTTTAACGTAAGTAAATCCATGCGAAAGCATGCAATCAAATATCTTCGAGTAAAATGTCAAAGCTGCTGTTGTCCACACCCAGGCAGCCGCATGCCTCATCAACAACATCATCATCGTTACCATCATTGCCGACATCGACAACATCTTTCTGCTTTTGACTTCAAATCAAAATGCAAGTCAGGCTCTGGCCCCCACACTCAGTTCTATTAATGATGATGTTTGGGTTTCTTTGGCGACTGCTGCTGCTGCTGCCGCTGCCGCTGCGCGTTTTGTTTGAAAAACCATTAAATCGGCAAAAGAAATGGCAAGCTAAGAAAATGTGCCGCCTTCAAGGTAAGGCTTCGCTCTCTTTTTTTTTACGACAGTTTTCCAACACGTGTTTTGGTACTGTCAACAATTTGACGTAACACGCCGAAAGGCAACAAAAACACATCTGTAACCTTAGACATATGTCGACATATATTTGCACAGTCCTAGGACAACTTGAAATCGCAGTGGCACTTAACTGCAAATACCCCTGAAAGCGATTCCTATTTGAGACGTTTGAGAAATATTTTGTGCTCAATATTTGTTTAACTTTTATTGCAAAGAGGTTGAAGAGAAAGTAAGCAAGAATACTCGACGTTTGGCTGATAAATTGGTAGTTAACCATGTATTTACATAACCTGTATAACTATTAAAGCGAAACATAATTTACAGGGTATTCCAACTGGAAGAAATGTCAAATGCGAAGGCGTTAAAAGCCTGCCCAAGAATTTTTCAAAAGACAAATTGAACGAAACATTTTTATGTATTTGTCTGTATGTATGTGTGTTTGTGTGTATGTGTGTGTGTGTGTGTGTGTATTTCTTGTATATATATATGCTGGTACATTTCTATAGCACATCCATTTGTCGATGGACGTTGGCCTAGTTTGACTCAGTGCCACACCTCATCCACGACAGGCAGTTTTGACACGTTCGAAAGTGAATCAATGGCAACACAAACTACAACCTGGATCTTGCCCCATTGAATGCCGGACACCGGACAGGCAAAATTGCATTGCATTGCATTTGAATTTTAATACATGCTGAAATATGCAAGCCAGAATCAAGCCAAATCAAATTGAACGTGTCTTTGCTCTTACAAGTCTAAGCTCATAGCATATAGATATACATGTATATGTATGTCTCGTATATTGTATATACAGATTGACAAGTTTTCGTACATGAAATGCCAATTACTCATTTTCCGTTTGGCAAATATTGCTTCTTCTGTCAGTGTCTACAGCTTAATAAGCTATGCCGTTCAATTTACATTAGAAAAATGTTTGCTTAAATTTAGTTTTCTTTCCAAAAGATTTCAATTTAAACCCGAAATAGAAACGCATACTTTAATTAACGCAAGATTATTGGAAATTTCCGAAAAGAGAAATTTATTGTCCTTTACAGTATTTAATTTAAAAAATTAATTATTCTGAAATCATGGTAGTCAAGAGCTTGCAATCAAATTTCACACAAGATTTGCCATGAGCTCATCGTCGTCTAGCAAGCAGCTACTTGCCCCAAAGACTTTTGCCGCACCTGAGTGACTTTAGCTCTAATGAGCGAATCTCCGCACAATTTATGTGCGTGTGTGTGTATGTGTGTGTGTGTGAGAGTGTGTGTATGAGTGAGTGTGTCAGTGTGTGAGATCATAAGTCGTAATGGGAAAAAAGGAGACGCAGATCAAAGACCAAACCTGTTGGCAAGTTGGGAAGTGGGAAGGCAACGGGCAAAAGTTGGGAATGTTCTACACATGTGTGTGTGTGTGAGTGTGAGTGTGTGAGTGTGTGCGAAGATCAGTAACCGAGCATATGTAGGCACATATGTGGCAAGCACATGAGACTTGGCCATGGGGCGACTGCAGCCCGAAAGCATGTTTTGGTTATGCTTATTTCTTTCCTTTTATTTTTTTTTTTTGTTTTTTTTTTTGCCAACATTCTTCTGCAGAGTCTGCGTTCTGACTGAGTGCATCGAATCTGGCCGTGCCCCGCTTGCCCTTTGGCTGTCTGCCAGCCAGTCAAGCGGGTCGATCTGTGGAGTCAAGTTCATTGCACCGATGTCTGGCGGCTCATTCTGCGGACTCACGTGTAATTTGCACAATTTAAGCAAATGCTCCTCTCTCGCTTAACATGCAAAATAATGCATCTTGACTGGCAGCGACTGATATGACAGGGAAACCAACAAAAAAAACAGCAAAACTTGCTGCGCTTTTGATTAATTGCAAATTTACTGGCGCCGGTGGTAAAAACGTGTTGCGTGTTTCTTTGATTTATTTTCCCCATTTAACAGCTGTGAAAATGCGTTTCCCATATATATTGGTAGTAAGCATTTAAGGTGCGGGACTTGGCTGAACCCAGTAAATAAAGCGTTTCATAGCTGTCAGCTTTGTTGCATACGCTGTGAGGGTTGCACACACTTAGCAAAGACATAAACCGCGAAATGACTTTTGACTTTTGATTTTGGGAATCTTCCATTCATTAAGGGGAAACCCATTTTTTTATGTAGTCACTGTAAATCAAGCACTTTGGGAATTGTTGATATGATGAGAAAAACATTGTTTTGATTTAGTCATTGTAAATCAAGCTATTATATCGGAATGGAATTGTAGTTCTTCTGAGCATAAAATACATTTATTTTTTATTAAAGTAAGTTATCAAAAATGCGGATTATACATTTAAAGATCGAAAACTGTCGGACTAACAATATTTGCTCTTAAAGTCGTAATCCTCGTCGCAACTGCCACCAGAATTATTGCCCAGCAACTGATCCTTGCAACCGTGATGCAATCGATGCACATCCGAATCGAAACATTCGTCGTGGAGACGCTTATCGCGACTCTTGCTGCGCTGCCTGTGCTGCTGATGCTGCTGCTGCCGCCCATGGACGTGGCCATGTGAGTGCGAATGGGCGTGCGAATGAGAGTGGACGTGACTCTGATGATGATGCGTTGCATTTGGACTCAGATCACGCGGCGGGCGACAGTGGCTAGAGGGCGGCACAGGATCATCAAATCGCGGACATGGATGATCCCCAACCGGGGAGGCAGTCTCAAAGCGCTTCGAGAGCAGCGTGAACTCCTGGTGGGCTGAGCACAGTGCCTGCAAACGATGCAGCAAATCTGTTTCGGGCAGATCCCTCAAGTGCAGAGTGCGAGCAACAGAAGTGCGGAAGGATTGCAAATGCGACAGCCTTTGATTTGCATCCGAAAGCTGTGCACTGAGGCGACTCACATCGTCACGCAAGGACTGAGAGAGGAGAAAAGAAGATATAGATATATAGGTTAACAAAGATAAGGACATATACAAGGAAACTCCGATCCTTTGGATACTTTATCAGACCATTTCGCGTCTACTCACATTGATTAAGGCCTCGTCGCGACAGCGTCGATTTTGGTTGGACTCGCAGGAGGACTTCAAACGCTCCTTCATTGCATTCAGCTGGGAGAGCAGCCGGGTTTTCTCATCCTCCAGATCACAGATCTGTGTGGTTAACTCATCGATTTTGCGTGCCCGCTCCAACGATGTGATCTTGTACTCAACGGCCTCCGCCAGCTGGGCCTTCACCTCAGCTATTTGAGAGCGTGCATCGGCGAGTTGCGCGCTCAACTTGTCCACTTGTTTAGCGGCCTTTTTGGCCCGACAAACGGCCTCATCGCGCTCGCCCTGCAACATGCACTTGCCCCTCGCCCCATCCTCAATGATGGCCAGCTTGCGACGCAGCAGCTCCAAATGCAAATCCCGACGCTGCACTTGCTCCCGTAAAACGCGAACGCGACGCTGCAAATTGTAAACGCTGCTGCTCTCCTTCAGGGGTATATCGTGGCAGGATCTCTCGCGTCGCAGCTTGCCCTGACCACCATGATGCCCCGAATGATGCTGATGATGATGATGTTGATCGCAGCAGCTTCCCTTGTCCACAACAACAGCCACCTCATGCTCATAATGCGACGCCAGGCGCTCGGCACGCTCCAATAGATTCTCCGCCATGAGATTTGTATCGGTGCCCAGAGCCGGCGGTGCCGAGCATTCGCTCCAGTTGAGTGCACCTGCCAATCGCTGCAGGAACTCCGACAGACCCATATGTTCCTTGCGCAGTGTGTGTATTTCAGCGTGGCATTTCTCTAGTCTCTCCGACAGCTCACATTTCTGTGCTTCGCCCGAACGCAGGCGGCATTCCGTCGATTCGTGTGCCTCTTTCAGTTTCTCGTGCTCGCTGCTCAGCTGATCACGCAGTGAATGCATTTGCTACGAGAGAGAGCGAGTAAGAGGAACGGAAAAAGTTAGATAGTGTTAAAATTAATAATGATTTTAGCTGGTCAAGATTGCGCTCAGAAACTCCGTAGTTTGTAACCCCCTCATCAGTTTCTTTCTATGTATCAGCTTCATCAGTTTCCTAATATTATCATCATTCAAAAACTCACCGCTTGCATTGCCTGATTCTCGCCGAGGAGCTCTCGCAGCTTGTCCTTGATCAGAGTCTCGCAGGGCTCGGGCACATTGAGCAGATGGCTGAGCGTGCGCAGGAACTGCAGACGATCCGACTGAATGCGATCCAGATTGTTTTGCAGACGATGACAACGCGACTCAAATCCACGCAGCTCCTCCTTCAGTTTCTCGCCATTGATTTCCGATTCGGTTAGACGATCCCGTTGCAGCTGCAAATCCCGTTCATATTGTCGGCAACGCCCTTCCAGCTCATGATTGTGATTGCCCGCACCGTCAAGCTGGGCACTCAGACGCTGCTTCTCAATGTTCGCCAGCGACTTGAGATTGAGTAGCTCGTTCTCGCAGGAGCTGAGCGTATCGCAGGTGGAGGTAACCTTGGCCTTGGCACGCTGCAACTCAATCATCACCTCCTCGCTTCGGGAGACAACACACTCTGGCGTCGCATGATTATTCGGATTGCTTTCGCACACATCCATCCCCAAGCAGACGCTCAAGCGGCGCAGCAGATCGTGCAGCTGGCCCTTGGCCTGCTCTTTCTGGGCCTCCTCAGTAGCGGCATGCGACTCCAAATGCTGAATTTTGCACAACAGCTCCTTGTTGCGCTCATCCGAGCAACGCTTTTCCCGCTGCACGGTGTGTATCGTGTTGTCGCAACGCGCCTGCACCGACTGCTCACGATTCTCTGCCGTTTGGAGGCGACTCTGCAGCGACGCAATCAACGCCGTCTGGCGTGCTGTCTGCGCTCGCAGATTCTCCACATCCGATTCGCGACCACACAATGCGCCGCGGGTTTCAGCTAGCTGAAGCAGTTAGAGATACTTATAGATAAATATTAAAATGGCAAAGGCTACCAAAGCTCACCTCGCTGCTTAGACGCTCCTTTTTGTAGGTCAACGCAGCTAATTCACTGCGCAACGTTGTCGTCACATCGATGCCGTGATGATGCTCTGTAACTGTAATCCCCGTGTTGCCACATGAGCTGTCAAGCTGTAAACAGAGGCAACAACTAAATAAAGCAAGGTGTCCAACCGGTAAAGATTCCGTAATGGATGTAAAATACATCCCCAACACAATGAAGTATATATACTCGTATTCATCGATCAGCGAGTCGATCTATGTTCGTCAATCAGTCTATATTATAATAGCTATAGACTTATAATTAGGAATACTTGTTCTCTTACCAGCTTGAACAAGGGCAAATAGATATTGTCTAGAGTAAATATTTTATATTATGCTAACAATTTTGAAAAGCATCTTATATATGTTAAATGCAAAAAGGAATTTTAATTACAAATTTGATTTTATTGCCATATTGATTGAATTATTGTCATAAAAATTCTGAAATCTTTGGCCGAGAACAAGCTGAAATTTCAATTCAAATATCTAATCAACCCAATAATGCTGACTCTAATTAGCTAATTATTATCATAGCGTACCAAATGATGATGATGTGGCGATAGACCACCACTGAGTCCCAGATGATGGTGATGTAGATGATTATCACTGGGCATTATTAAGCACAAATGAATTTCTCTTCAATAAAAGTAATCCAACCGAACTGCTCAGCAAAACCGCTCAAAGCCAACTGAAGCCTGGGGCGTGGACAGGTCTCGTGCTGCAAGCGATGGGGCATTGACAACAGCCTAACAACTGGGAATTTACCTCAACATAACATCACACAAGCCACACAACACTATACACACACTATACATACCCGCATTGGGCTCGTGATTTATGCTCGAGTTTAGAGTTTGGGGGGTTTATTTTTGTTTTATGTGGACGGTGGGTTGGCAGGGCGGCGACATAAGTGAAAACGAGCTCAATGGCATTGTGAAAAGGGACTGATAGAAGGGTTCTGTGGGGGAGGAGCTCTACCAGGTAGTTTACACATTCCAAGTTTTTCTTAGTTTGTTTTCTGTTATTTGGGTCATTCACATGGCAAAATGCAATTGAAACGAACGCACGCAAGGAATGATATGGAGAACTCCCTTCGATATACATGTACATGTGCAAATAGAGGCCTCCTCATGCACAGTGTGAAATGGGTCTAGAGCTCCATAGGCCACAATATTGTTGAGTTTTACTTTTTCTTGTTTTGTTGCATTCTTCTACCGGAAACGGAAAATGAGGTGTGCAAGTTTTGCTTAGGCTTGCTAGTTGTAAAACCTGAACTGTAATTTGACTAATTAACGCACAGCCATTGGAAAATTCAAAAGCTACACTCGGAAAAAAAACATGATCTCGAATGTAGAAAAACTGGAAATTAAAGTAACCAAAGCTCAGTACTTTCATCACCTTAACTTTGTCAGAACATAAGCAACACCTTTTAGATATTTGTTTGTTGTATAATTGGGTAAAAATCGAATACTAGTCCAATAATGCAGTGTGGCTTTAATTCAAAATACTCTTGGCTTTTCACCATATATTTCTGAATACATTAAATGTGTCTGATATTAGTGTGTTCAGTATACTTAATACAGCTTTGCATCAATTCCCAAAAGTATGCAGTATTACACTTTTAAATACTCTCCAAATCCCTATTGACTTTTAACCACTGTGCATGTACATTTTATGCAAATCGCATTTAACCATCAATAGTTGCCCCAGCACAAAGAACATAAAACAAAAACAACAACTTTGGAGCCCTAACAACCGCATAAATTTCACACCAACAACAAACAACTAAACGAAAAAAAAGGAAAAACGTTTTCCAAAAAGTTTTGCTCGCTGATAAGCAGCACTGCGAAAATATGCATACAGTGCTCAATTTGCCAAAGGAAAGCCTTTCAAAAATCCATGCACACAACACACATAAATATATCTGATGGTTTTAATAGTCTCTTATAGTATATGTAATTTGGAATATGGCAATTTGTCACACGATTTGAGTGCTGCTCGCCAAAAAAACACTAATTTTGGACAAACACATTAAAGGTGGGGCAGGGCTGGGCAGGCAGGTTATAATATCCAGTCGAGACTTACCATAACATTGGAGCGTGCAGCGATTGTTGCTAGTACCGGTGACATTGGCAATGATGACAACGGCAACGATGTCGATAACGATGCCTTTCCACATAGGAGCTCAAAGACATGCCAATCCTCGGGCGTATTGCCATTTGTGTTGGGCCGCAGATTCGCTGGCATTACTCGAAAATATTTCCACTTATTAGCTCCGATTTGGGGCTGTGAAAAATGTCTACTACAGATTCGAGCTATTTGCCAAGCATAAATACCTGGCAACAGCCTGGCTAAACATGCTAAAAGCTAAGCGACTACCAGTTGCCAGGCGCATAAATAACGATACATAAAACTCAAATGGGGGCCCCTAAACACGTGGGCGTTACTAGGGAATAAATCGACTCGATTTGATTCTCCATTCTCCGTTCAAGTTGAAGCGCAACACTTAATATGCTATTATTTCCAAATTGCTCCATTACAAATCAAATTTCATAGCAACAGCCGGAATTTACTGATCGATTACGAGATACTCTCTTGGCTAGCTGCTACACAATGTTTGTTATACTTTTCTATGGGTACAGGGTATAAGCACGTCCAGCTGCAATTATATTTATGCCGTCTGGCTTTGACAAATGCACTTGGTAAATGTTTGTACATACAAAGTTTTTGTGAATTGTTTGGCTTAGCAATGACTTTGATGTTGATTCAGTCAGCCATTGTGCAATTTTGGATAATGGGGGGTTGGAGGCTTATGAATTTCATGTTTATTTGTATGTTTTATGGGTTTGTTTTGGTTGCCAGCACACAGTTGATTAGTTCACGACTTGGAATTTAATTTTCTTCTTTTTGCCTTGGCCCGTTCCATTCTGCTTCATCGATGACTTACGCCTTTCGGTCTTTATCTTAAGAAACGACAAAATAGAAAACATCCCATTTCGCAAATTAGCTGATTAAATGGTTGAAACTCACTGAGGACATTCTTGATCGTAATTTTTCACGTTCCTCTGCGACAATCAGTTCATTGACCTCCTCCACTCTCGCTTTGAACATCTCGACTTGTTCCTTAAAGAATTTCAGATCATCCTTAGCCTTAGTCCAATGATTTCGAGTTATATTACACTCCAGTTCGGCCTTCTCAAGATCCGCATCGAGCTGATCCTGCCATAAGGCGATCGATGCCCTATAATTGTCTATCTGATATTGATATACGAAGTCGACGAAAGCAAATCTGGATTCATCGTTTTTGACTTTCAGCTGTAGCTCATCGATCTCGTTCTGAAATGTGTTCTCCCTGGCCTCCAACCACATTAGATGCTGTTCCCCGGCACAGCGCATCCATTTGATACGATACCGCGTCTCAATGTGCATGATAGCTGAAGTACAGTGACACCACTTCAATTATAAATCACATACAAAAATGCTCATAGCTCACCTTCAGCCTTATCGTTATCGGCCAACATTCTGGCACCGCTATCAGAGCTGTTTCGCATGATATCCACATACTTATTTAGCGCCAACTCCTGGTGAGCGTTGCGCAGATGATCTAGTTCCGATACCCACGTTGAGTTATACTCATAGTTCGATTCGCTAAATGGCAAGAGGAAAACACAGTGAAGTGAAACTGATGCTAAACAGTTGACACTAAATACTCACTCTAGCAATACAAGGGCACTCTTGCACAGATCGTTACCTTTGGAAAAGTCCAGTTTGATTGCTGCGAGCAGTCGTTTAATTTCCTTGATATCCGTGCAGAACTTCGAACAGTCCAGATCGTCTCGGGTTCTCTCAATGGGCAGCACCTCCAGATATAGTTGATTGACCTTCTGACGTCGCTGAAAATGTTCCAGCGACCAGTAAAATAGCTTGTGAGGTATTTCGTCACTTTCACCCGGCCATATGTGCATGATGGTGTCGATTTGCTTTCTCAGCCGTACCGAGAGAAACTCGATGGCCGACTTCTGAAACTGATCCAATACATTTTTGTACAGTATCTGTTTCTCCTCCCATGTAAGCGATGGTCGGAAAACGATAGCGTCCTCAAGGACGACCTTCCGTTGAGTCTTCAGCATTTTCATTATGGCCATTCCCTCGGCTGTTACACCTAATTCCATTTGAAACGTCTCTCTCCGTGCGGATTCATACATCACTTCGCTGACCAGCTCGTAGGGCTTCAGTATGATCTTGAGGAATTCATCGCGGCAAATGGATGGATCCTCCTGCTGTGGCAATGGAAATGCTATGGATCTATTGCCACCCGGATCGATTACGATATTTGGCTCCGTCTCAGATTCCGTTTCCATGGTAAGATATTCTTCGTCCATTTTATATAGTTAGTTCTACCTTTGATTTTCTGTGTTTTTAGTGTAATTTATTTGAAACTTGTGTTTTGTGCTTATGGGGTTTTGTTCAACAATAAAACATGTGGGAAAACCAATTTGATGTCCCTAGCTTATAAAGTCTCGGAGACCCAGAATATATTTGTTTATACTCGTACTTATACGAGGTGTGTTCAAAAAGTATCGCGAATTTTGAATTTTCGCGGGTTACGTATAATCGAATTTCGATTTTTTTGTAGCGTTATGTTGGTACTCATGTCTCTCACTTATGCCGACAAGCTCGGCCATTTTGAATGTCCACTTAATTGTTGACAGCTGCTTTGCTTGCACGTGTTTTGGATCGTCTTCGATTTTTACCTATTCAAAAAAATGGATCAAAGAACCTGTATTAAATTTTGTGTGAAAAACGAAATTAAGTGCGCGGATGCATTCCGAATGTTGATTGTGGCATACGGAGAAGCTACCTTGGACCGAAGCAACGTTTATCGGTGGTACAAAATGTTCTCAGAAGGCCGAGAAGATGTGAACGACGAAGAGCGTGCCGGACGCCCGAGCACTTTAACAACAGACGAAAAAATTAATGGAGTGGAGAAAATGGTATTGGCCAATCGTCGAATCACCGTTAGAGAAGTTGCTGAGGAGCTAGACATATCGATTGGCTCATGCCATTCGATTTTTATCAATGATTTGGGCATGAGACGGGTCGCCGCGAAATTCGTACCAAAATTGCTCAATTGCGACCAAAAACAGCATCGCATGAACATTGCTAATGAGATGTTGGACTCTGTCCGCGACGACCCAAATTTGCTCCAGAGGGTCATAACTGGTGACGAATCGTGGGTTTATGGTTACGACGTGGAATCATCTCAATGGAAGCTGCCGCACGAACCAAGACCGAAAAAAGCGCGCCAAGTTCGGTCGAATGTGAAAGTTTTGCTGACAGTTTTCTTCGATTGCAGGGGCGTGGTGCATCATGAGTTCTTGCCACAGGGTAGAACGGTCAATAAGGAATATTACCTGCAAGTTATGCGCAATTTGCGCGAAGCAATCCGCCAGAAACAAAAATTGGCTTTTGCACCACGATAACGCCCCTGCTCACACATCGTGGCGACTTTTTGGCCAAAAACAACACACTAATGATGCCGCAGCCACCGTATTCCCCAGATCTGGCCCCCGGGGACTTTTTCTTGTTCCCTAAACTGAAGAGGCCCATGAAAGGACGACGTTACGCTACGCTTGACGAGATAAAGACGGGATCGAAGGAGGAGCTGAACAAGATAAAAAAAAAAGATTTTTTTGAAGTGCTTCGAAGATTGGAAAAACCGTTGGCACAAGTGTATAATATCTCATGGGGATTACTTTGAAGGGGACAAAATAGATATTCATGAATAAATAAATAATATCTGAAAAAACACAAAATTCGCGATACTTTTTGAACACACCTCGTATGCACAACAGATGACATTTAGCATAACAGCAGGACGATTAAGTTCGCAATCGATAGGAGCAAAGACAGTTATGAATTATCGAACAATCGCTTATCCCTTTAATCGATAACCATTTCTGACATCAATTCAATTTGCATTTGCAATTGGAATTTTACAAAAGATATTGTGAAGAATTCTTTTAATAAGCAGCATGAAAGTGACTCCAAAGCAATTACAACTTGGTGCTTCTGCTGCTGAAGATGCACGCCAGCCTCTGCCCCAGAAGAAAGTAGAGACCAAAGTGAAAGAAGAGCCCAAGAAGGACATAGAGCCCAACGCAGAAGCAGAGCTAAAAGACGAGACAGCTTCCAATGAGGAAGCAAAGCTCAAGCTGGAAGTCGACTACGATTTCATGTCCACTTTTATGAGTTTCAAAGTGCGATCAGAGCAAAAGGCTGCCACCTGCTTTACTGCAACATCATCGGCAGCATCATCAGCTGCCTCATCGACAACAGCATCAGCCGATGGCCAATCGACTGGTTCGCGTCGCTCCAAAGCCAAACGCTTGCTGTCCAAAAAAACAGTGGACATTGCTGTGGCATCCCCTTCCTCGTCCCGGCCGGACAGCGTGATGCCTTGGTTTGAGCGCCGCTTGGATCAGTCCCAGCACGGCAATGAAAGATCTCTGTATTCCATGAGCCGCGACTGGGTCTCTAACCAGTCGCTCAATGCAAGCGCTTCCACCAAGAAGAACAGCAACTCTAACGGAGACTCCTCCATTCCCATGGTCAAGCCAGAGCATGAGGATGATGCCGAAAAGGTTCTGGCCCAACAGCGCAGCGGCGAACTGAAAGTGTTGAAGTACATACCCAAGGCACGTGAAACGGATATGTTGCCCATTCCGATTCCGCTGCCAGTCACTCAAAACTGGGACCTACAAGGAGCCAGCAAGGAGCAGCTGCTGGCCGACAATATGAAACGTTGGAAGCGTGTGCACAACCACTGGCAGAAGCATAACCAGGAATACGAGCACGCCCGCTACGAGACAATTGATCAGATACTAAAAATAATTATTAAAAAATAACTTGAAGTTTCACCTGAAGAAGTGCTCGACTTGATATCAGAAATAAGTGGGGTGCAGTAAAGAATTGGAATCCAGAATAGATGATCAATATTAAGACAAAACTGTTTCGGTAAACGGGGAAAGTATCAACCAAATTAAACAAACTCGATATGCATATGGTTTATAAGAAGTCATTCAAACAGATGGATAGAAGGAAATTGCTCGGATTTTGATACTGATTAAGCATATTATACTCACACACTTTTGCACAACTTCATTGAACACAATTTTGAATTAGTTGAGTTTATAATAAAAATGAACATGGCTTAACCTTTAATGTTTGTTTTCATTTAATTTGCCTACAAAATAATATCTGACTAAGATTTGACCGTTTCCCGGCTATATATACTGGTATATGACAAAATACGCCAAATATAAAAATAAATGTTATTCCTTCTTACTCTTGGGACTGACCACTGGCTTAACATCGAGTTTGGGAGCTTCTTGGCCACCGCTTAAGGTAATTGGCCTATGTACATATGAAAGGCCTGTGCAGACCGGGCAGCTGAGGAGTTTGTTTTCGATTTAGATATAACTATAAATATCTTTAATATGTCGTTAGATACTTACGCATCATCGCTCACCAAATGTAGAACTGGAGTCGTATAGACTTTATACATGCACAGGAGCCGGTGAGCGACAAATAGAACCGGAATGAGCAGCAAGGCGCTAAGCAGGACACCCAGCCAGAAGGCGTTCTGTAATTGGTTGGGTAGTTACTCATCAATCTTGTTTACTCTAAATAAAACCAGTCAATTGTTAAATTTGCACTAGTTCTGAATTTAACAAATGCACTTTAAATTGAATGTGGCCTTGTTTCACTTTAAGCTTGATCACTTAAAATAGTCACTTTATATCTAAAGGTGACTAATCATGTTTGGTTTAAGAAATATTTATACTGTTCTTAAAAATGCAAATGTGCTACAAATTGAACATTCGAACTCAACTAATCTCAGCTTTATTTTTTGTTTTTTTTTTTTGGTTTGAGTGGAAAATGAATTGCTCTACTTACAATGGGATCGATCAGATGTCGACAGAGGAAATCACCACCGCCTCGATACTTATCGGCCAAAGGATTGCAGCGACCAACATGGGATTTGCTCTCAGTAACCACCATGTTTAAATAGAGGCCCATCTGACCGATAAGCGAATCGGTTACATTTTTACCAGCCATATCTAGAAACTCCACGCCATTTTCTCTTATGTACTGCTGTGAAGTTTGAATGGTTGTAATCATTGGCTGAATGGTGTCATTGAAATTGTGGCTGTTGTCCAATATTAGTGAATCGATTTCGTGTAATTTGTCTTGAATTCGATCAACCAATGTGATAAATTCTCTTTCAATGGGTGCATATGCCAAGAGGTCTTGTTTCGAAAATATTAAACCAGACACTCCCCCCCACATTCTTTTTGGCTTGCCATTGTACTTGCCATACATAATATTGAGGCCGGTTATATACTGACTATTCGCTGTGTTCTGTAAATCGGGTACTGCAACTTGCTTGCACATAATATTCGTATATAGATTACTGTGATACGGAAATAATGGCTCCAGTACTTGATTAAGTCTCGTCACAGCTTCGTTATTTATAAACGAAATTTTGGACAGATCCTCTTTAAAACCGCGCCAACTCAATTCATCGTCGTCGTTGTATTCTTTCAAAATATGGATGCCCTTCACATCATCCACGTTATATATGTTATTTCTTTTGAGCATTTGAAAAATGGTTTCATTTTCACGGCAGTCACGCATATTGATTGTCGTCCAGGCGCTATCCGATTGACAGGCACCCAGATACGAGACCAAGCCAAGCATCAAGTAGAACACTCCAACGAGCGTTAGAAACGAGAATGCGCAAAATATTAATAAGATGACCCTGCAAGGTATATTATCAAGGTAAGGGCGAAGAATGTCAGCGAAATGAACTTACGCCAACAGGGCATTGTACCCAACATTGTTCTTACGCACACACATACCCCACACTATCGCAATAATCAATAAGATAATTATCTGAAATGATAAAGTAACATTTACAAAAAATTCCAATCAGATAGAGAGGCAGTCGACATCAACACAAAATGTACCAATCATATTTGAAATATTTACAAGTCAATGGATCTACTTACCGCTAGTAGAAGTAAGCAGACAATAATATTGATAAGCTGCCAATTGGAGCCAAACTTATTATTAATTTCATCAAATGATTTTGAAGCACTGCGTGATCTCATATAAATTTCATTAATCGCCTCATTGATATGTTTGCGTATGTGTTCCTCTTCAATCTTGATCCGAAAACTGCCTTTCATGAGCTTGTCCCTCAGCGGTGGTATCATCGGAGCCATTATCTGTCTAAGTTGTTCGCCAATTGCCGAGAATTGCTGTATGCCCATTTGGGGTATGTTGTACAAATTTTCTTCAAAGGCCTTTTCCATAGTTTCCGAAAAGGCTGTGGAGTTGGGTAACTGCAAGAATACTCAATAAACGAATCGAATTAATTGATAATTGAGAATGTTGTACTCTTAAAAATTGTCAACCAATATTCAAAATTTCAGAATATAAGAATATTTTGGGGTTACATCATTATGACTGTGCTCATCTTAAAACATACTCCAAGTTCTTATCTCAACTCTGATGAGACATAAGTTCTTCAATACAAAAAACTTGCATTGAGTATTTTGTGCCCAACTCAAAATTGCTTGAAGATTGTCAATTTTGAAATAAGAACAATAATTTTATATTGGTGTATGTGTTTCACATACCAAATCCAAGTGCAAGCACTTTGAAGTATCCCACGACAGAAGGCCAGATTTTTTGAGAGCTGCTAGACAATCTTCCATGCCACATAAGACTGTATAATATCGAATCATATTTCGCTTGTAGCCACGGATGCCTAGTTTCAAAAGGGAACAGTATCATTTCGGGTATATTATGTTTATCGGGCTAATGACCATAATTTACCATCGCGCAGCGTGGCGCCAATGAATCGCAATCTTTCCTGCAGCTTTTCCACTAGTTTCATTTTTATACTAGCCTGCTTCATGTTGTATAATATTCTCTCCAATTCGGCTAGCATACTGCTACCAGAAACATCAGCAAGATCCAACAATAGATATTTATGTGCCTCTGACGTGTAAATCAGCGTAAGGATAGTTTTTTCAAACAAGAAAAGAAAAAGATAGATTTCCTCACCAGAAGCTTGTTGAAGTACATGATCCTTCATCTCATCATAGTTGATGACAAACAAATGGTTGATGTGTCTCGAAACATCCTGCAGATAGGCGCAAGATTCCTCGCCAGAGCGCTGCAGCCTGGTGTTCATATCGGACATTCCTCGATTAATCTGCTTATTGGCCAAAAATGCAATGAGTAAGCCAATCCTATGGGTATTAACATTAAGTATACGTCATCTCATATGTACGAGTATGTATATATATCACTAACAATAATCCAAGGGTTAGGAATATCAGCAAAATACTGCAGCACAGCCGACGTTTAGGATCTGTTTTCTCGGCACACGGATGACAACGGCCTCGACAACGACAACAGCAGAAGCAACAATAACAGAGCCTGTTCATAAATATTGCATAAGTAAGTTCTTGAGTAATTACATCAGTTTCTTACTTACGCAATGAACGGATTGATAATTATAAGTGCAAGTAGAGCGAGGAGCACGAATATAAAGACTTTATTTTCGGCTAGCAGATCCAGCCATTCATTCTTTACAGTCTTCTTGCCTAGGACTATGGTGCTGCCGTTCACAACCGATAAATAGCCTGAAGCGAGCAGAGGTTTTTGGAAGGAATACAACATTGATAATAATCATAACAATAACAATAATACCTACCTTTACCGATTGGGCTATCGTTAAAGAGATTATCAAATACAATGCGTACCAATTCGTATGCTGGTCCAAGACCCATACTGCTGTAACTGATAGGATCACTACCGTTGTAGTTCGACACATACTCGCTGTATAGGGGCTTGAAATCGTACCCTTGTGCCAGATACTCATTTTCAAAACCATCTCCATTGTTGTCCAAATTCAAATTCAAACCTGTAGCGCTAACTGGCCCTGCTGCCAGAGTGAATAATACGATGGGAGTGCAAGTCAAAAAGTAGCCCAACCATTTTACAGATTGCGTCATAAAGTTCAGTTAGCAGGATATCTGTGTACGGCTATTAAAAACAAATAAAATCAAATACAACAAACAAAAGCGCGTGTTACTTTATCATAAAATTGAGAGAAATGTCGTGGGATGATCAAGATTTCAATACATTGACAGGTTAATAAAAAAAACATTTGGGATCTTTACAGATATCGTTCTGCCAATCACTTGCAGGCCAGTCAAAGATAATTTTATTATGTAAAGTCCTCACCCCCGATTGCAAAAGGGAGTTTAACGTAAATGAAACCTTTGAATAATAATATTAACAAAAAATGATACATTCTTGATATATCCCAAACCACAATCCCTTTTCCACAAACTTCAATCGAATCAAGCATACACATAACAGCTGTTTTCCGAACACAAATTGTTAGTTGTCGCTATTTGTTTTAAGTATGACTAAGCGTGAACTATTAAGTTATTTTAGCGTCTCTTGTCTTATGATTGTAGGTTGTCGGTTCGAAGCGAACATTTGTCTTTTTTCAAAACGACACTCTTCGTTTCTTGCAGTTGGCCACACTGGACAGCAACCCGGATGCAGTCCCAACACAACAAACAGCAGTCAAAACTGAGCAACCTTCAGTAACAGTTTCCACAGAAGGGAGATCAAAATCGGTATTAAATGTATTACAGCAACGCCATCAACTTTATCCACAGCAACAACAAGTGTCAAATTTGAACCCCATACAAAGGAATGAGGAAAGTAAAGAAATGAAAATCGATAAAAAGCGGGCAGAGCTGAATGACAAAAACAAAGCTGCAGCTATCAGTTTATCCCCCCCGAATCACTTCAGGGCAAGGAACTTTAGACATGACTTGCGATTACAAACGGTCCCAAATTACATCCCAGAGTACGTATATGTTTATATATTTATAGATACACTCAAAGAAAAACGCAGTTAGAAATTGCAAAGGAGTCAGAACTCCCGCAGTCTTCGTATTCCATTTTGACTTAAGAACTTGAGATCTTTAAGAAATTTAGTACACAATTGAAGAATAATAATACTGAATACTAATCATGTTGTAGATTTAAATAGATAAATTAAGACAATTTGACATTTTCTTCCCTCTCTTAACATTTATCTTTTGAATTAGCTAATTAAAATATTTTCAAATATTTAAACAATTTGTGGTCATTGTTTGTCCTCTAGATAAATTCCACATCAAAAGATTCTTCGAATTTGATTAAGTGATTTTATGTTTACATATTAATAGCAAGACGAATTTGGAAACTGTGTGCGTTGGTCGCTCGACAGTATACAATATTCCCCGAGTGATTAGATATCTAAAACCAGAAATTATTGGCAATACAAAGCGGCTGACAGTGCCAAATTTTATCAATAGTCGCAATATTTATATGGATCTAAGACAAGAGCTTTACAGCAGAGGCAGATCCGAAGAGTGCCACGTGAAGAAGAATATTCAATGGCGGGACTATTTGGAATGTGCTCTAAGGCGTAATCAGCGAATGGAATACCTTATTCCGAAATATCCTTTGCACCAGATACACTATTTTGACCAGACGGCCCTCGCGCCCGAATACTGATGGGAAACCGTACATAATTTCGAATCTCAACAATTAGCAAATGAATAAGTGGAAATCCTGTATACATTGCATCCCTTATATAAGTATTGATAGCAATAAAAGTATAAATATATATATAAATAAACATAAATATATCAATAAAATATATAAATTTATATAAATATATATACATTTAAGGTATATAAAGAAATTAACTGCGAATGTCAGCAATAATAGGAAAATAAATAAATTAAAATCCCGCATAGATAAAAGGCATTCTCGAATTGCAGCCACTTAAATATTTCGATTAATAACTGTACAAGTATATATAGACATATGTATATACACTGGAGAAAGAATCCTATGAGGCACAACCACGTTCCTCATTTCTGTTATCCCATTTGGCGCAATTCTCCTCTTTTGCCAGGGCTATAAATAAAATTCCCTTACCGCCTTTGTTTTAGCCAGAGCGAAGGGCTTGCGACCCGGTTTTCGAAATGGCTGAATTAGCTGACTTGTTGGCTGCCTGGTTCACTGGCGGAGTCGACAGTTGTTGCCTGCTTGCTGCATTTTGCTGCTGGCCTGTTGCAGTTTCTAATCGAATCGAAACCTTCTGCCCAAGCGATGCCTACGGGCGCTTAGTCGGAGCGCCCTTTGTTAGCTAAAATATCATGGATCCCATTTTAGATATGCCAGGGACTAAATTAATTATTATCATCTGTATGTGTAAGTGTGTGTGTGTGTGTGCCACAACATGCAACACACAACGTGCAACATGATTATTTGTGACGCTGCTCGCACTGCTGTTCGCCCATGCCAAATTGTTCTGTTAAAATCTGTGCGCTGTGCGTTGACATTGCCACAAAATGTTGCACAGCAGCAGCAGCAGCATAAAAGGGCAATACAGCTTTCTCGCTTCCACACGACAGCCCTTTCACAGCGGGAGTGTGTGTGTGTGGGAGAGAGAGAGCGAGAGAGAGAGGTGAGAGTAATTCCACAGCCCAATGCAGGCCATGCGCCGTTCACCCTCCCTCCCTCGGTCAACATTTCGCTTAAAAAGGAGAGGGGGACATTTATACACACTCACACACACATGCACACATACATAAGTACATATGCTGCGGCTATGTTGTGTCGTCCGCCTTATGCGCGCGCTCTCTTTCTCTCTCTCTCCGCCTGGCTCTCCCTCGCTCCCTCTCTCACTGCCTGTCCTATGTTCTGTTCTGTTGTTTTCGCTTACTGGTTCTGTTTATGATTTCTTTTAGCTGCTTCTGCTGCTGTTCGCCTGTTCGAGCGCACCATCGAAATTTCACATGTAATTCCCACGGCCTGAATTTTCCCACACAAAACGAAGAAGAGGAAGCAGAATTCAACAACAAAGCGACATACGGACAAGTGGGACAGACAAGAGAAGCAGCACACACACAGCTACATACGAGCAGCATTTATTTTTTTTATTGCATTCAATGTGGTCCCAGGGTCGCTGGTCGGCTCGTCTCCTTCCTCACACACATACACATAAGCAAATAAAAACACATACGAGTATATATGGGTTGCATACATATGCATGTATATGTTTGTATATTTGTATATTGTTTCGTTATTTCATTTTGACATTTTTCTTTGAGCCACATTCTTGTTTTGGCAGGGTTGCAAGCGCATCTAAATTATCATTATTATTTCAAAAAAACATAATGGCTCAAAAATATACATATATATTTTTGAATATTTCTATGTTAACAAAGATAAGTATAATATGCGTTTCAACATTTTTTAAGGATTATTGCTGCTAGCTCCATAATCTATTTTAAGTTGTGGTTCGATTTAAAGCCTAAACTATATTTTTCCAACTCAATCCGAAGGCCTAGGCTTGTATTCGTTAATAAGACATTGACACTTATTAGTCATAATTAATTATTAGTCATAATTTTGTAAAATAAAAATAAAAAGCATACATATTTTCCAATTTCCGGTTTTCAAAACACAATCCAATCCATGGACTTTTCTTAAATTTCTTGTCTGCTTCAGATGTATCAAACTTCAAGTAAACTAAGTAACATGAAGTAAACTGAATAAGTTCTGTGCAATGAAAAAAAAAACGTTATCTAAAAGTTTTAAAATATTCGAGTACATATATTAATATATACATTAATATAATTAATATATATATAGAAATTATTGTTGTATGTATTTCTAAGCTCCCGCGACTCAACACGCGCTCATCTCTAATGCAAAGTGAACGTCCTTGAATCTTTGGCAGCAATGCAGCAAATGCTGCAAGTGTCAGTCAACCTTTGAGGTTATGTTTGAATGCGTGTTTTTGAGTGTGTGTGTGTGCTTCTGCTTTGTTTGCTTAACCTTGGAGTGCACTTCTCTAATGGCCCCTGAACCGGCACTGCTCAACACTGCTCAACACAGACTCGAACTGGAAGTGGCAGTGGGGAGTGTGTCGCATATAGCAGTCATTCCAGTTATTGCCATGGTATTTGGAGTGCAATGCCAGCCAGCTCCGGCTACTGCACTCCTGGTTTATCAATATGTTCAAGGATTTTTTCAGGTTTCCAGGCATGCCACTCTCACTACGCTGTCGTGTGTTTGTCTGCGAGTCTATCTATCTATCAGTCAGCCTATGTCTGTATGTGTCAATGGGTGTGTGTGTTTTAGTTTGGCAGCAGGCAGCTTGAAAGTCATGAGCGGAACACAAATTTGTATTTGTGTTTGTATTTTGAGTGCCTCTCACATTTGGCATTTTTGGCTGTTTTATGCTCATGTGCGCTAAAATTGCTGATATCCTGTGGCCCAAACTCAGCAGGAGTAACAAAAAATGCGCAACACACACATGTATGCCACTCATTAAAGTGTCATACATATTTTTTGCTGCTAAAACCAAACTCAAAATTTTAACAGCATAAAATTTCTTTCTTAACCGCTTGTTGAAAATGAAAGCTCAAATTACACATCACTCAGCGACACAACACACACGAAAAAAAGCTCATTGTTACGACAAGTGGTTTTGTTTTAGCTTCTCAAATTGCATGTGAGTCACTATCCCACTCTACACTGCTTTTTGTTTCATTATTGGCGCTAGCAACAGCAAAGCTTTGGCCAGTCAAATGTTTTTGCCTGCTCAGACACACACACGTACCCGCGCTCGCACACACACACACAAACACACACTTGCGCTATTCTTCACACTCATTCGAAATGAAAACGGCGAACGAGTGAATAGTCGCGGCGAGAAATCTCTCAAAGCTGCCTGCTGTCTCGCCTGTTCGCCTGTTCATTAGAGTCCATGAATTGAAATTGTGTGCAACGATGACGGCGACCAACGCATGTCCAAAAACAAAAAAAAATAAGCAAATACACCACAAATAAAAAAAAGATGGCGGCCTTTGAAATTGGGAGGCTTTTGATTTTTCGGGTGCTTCAAGAGTTCAATTATTGCATCTGTATGAGTGTGTACACCGGCGCTTAAAATCCATCCAAATACGACTCGAGAGTTGAGCCGAGTTTTTGGGGTTTCTCTGACAGACTCCACGTTCCGTCGCCAGTTCAAATTGCCTGCGCTTCCAATGGGGTTGGGAGGGGGCACAAAAGCCAGCAGCAAATAAATAAACTAGAGCAATGAGCAGCATCATTTAGATTTAGACCGGAATAGTAACAGGCGAGCAGCATGACTCAGCAAGCACTTTGCGCGCGCACTTTTTGCGTTGCCATTGGAAGGTTGTCGATATTTGCATCTCGCTCTTTGTCACTCTCGTGGTCTCACTCGCACGCATTGTGAGCTTGTTTTACAGCACTGGCGTGGTCTTGGCGCGTGTTTTGAGTATGAGCTTTTAACAGCGCTGTGCTTGTAGAATTTTGTATTTAAATTACGCGCCAACTGTTTGACATTTATTTGTGGTAACTTAATGTAGTTTATATGTATAAAATAAAATTCTTGATTCTAGTTGTTTATTTTTGAGAATTACAGCATTGGCGCTGTATTTCTATATATTTTTGTATGCGCTGAAGCGCTTAGGAAATAAACATTTTTAAATTACGATTGTACACAGTGCTGCCAATCATTAGCGTTGCCAGATTGCGCAGATTTCGCCAGCCTGCCAACTTGTGCGCGCAGCAAATGGCGCGCAGCTTGAATGAATATTAAAATTTGTGCATTTTGCGCTTAATTGTGTTTTATGACAGGCATGAAAAAGGAACGAAGCCACAACAAAGTGTAATTTAATTGCTGCGGCTGCTGCTGCTGCTGCTGCTGCTTTCTGCTGCTTTCTGCTGCTTCCTCGTGATGATGAATGAATGCAATTTGTATTTAATCAATAAACACGCCCCGCAGTGCTTTAAATCAGCGCATAGTGCCGCTTAACGGCTTAGCGCCAGTTGCTCCCTCTCCCCTACTTCCTTCCCCTCCCCACTCCATCTCTCTCTCTCTCTCTCTCTCTCTCTCTCTCTCTCTCTCTCTCTCTATCTCTGCCTCTCTCTTGTGGCAAGTTAGGCGATTTAAATTGGATTTGCATTCAGTGCTTGTTGCCCCCTTTTTACACACATCTTCTGCTCGTGCTGTTCCTCCTATTCCCGCCCCTTCTCCCCCCTCTCCGCATGGAACCCTTTTTTCGCCTTTGGCCTGAAACATAAATTTATTTTTAATTTACTTATGTATGCGCGAATTTGCGAAGCTGCCCGGCGGCTGTTTGATTTGCGAATTAAACTGTGTGCAACATAATAAAAAAAAAAACAGAAAAGAGCAAAGAGCAAAGAGGAAAAGAAGAAGAAGAACGCGACTCGTTAGCGCTGAGAGGGGTGCAGAGAGGGGTGCAGAGAGGGGTGCGGTGGGTGGAGTGCGGGGAGCTGTGCTGCAAAGGGGCAAGCAGAGGTCAACTCTCGATTGTTATTTAGATTAGCTTCTAATGGGCGAAACTATTTTTGGCTTTTCGTAGTGCTAAATGTTGACTAAATACAGCTGGAAGGCTGGAAAAAGGCATTGGCAGGGACCAACAAAAACAAAATTAAACATTTTAATAGTGCGCAATACACTCAAAAGAAAATCGCACCAAAATGTTTTTCTTGGTTTAAGAAATTAGGAAAATAATAATATTAATATTAGAGTATTAAGAGAACATTAATAAAATGTAGAAATGCAAACCATAATTCATAATTCAAACCAAAACATGTAATGAAATTTACTGGCTCTGATTTTATAATTGAGTTTAGCAGTTACCTGACTTATGGGCCCAGTTTTTATTACTTGTATTATATATTTTTAAAAGCTATATAAAATATTTGTGCATATGTATGATAAGAATATAAATAACTGGCAAAATTAAAAAGAAATTGACCAGTGCTTTTAATACTATCTCCTAGAATTTTAATTGAATTTCTTCAACAGATATGGTTAAATCGATAGATCAGCAGTTGGTGCAGACAAGATTCGACTTTTCTAGTTTTCTTCAACTAACTAACTTACTCGATAGCTTAAGGGTATGAAACAGAAATAGTTGTTGTAGACTTGTTGCTCATCAAGACTAACGACACAACAACGGCGATCAGATCGATCTGCAGATGAGTCTCAACTATTCAGTGAGCAGCCGATCAGTCCCTTCGCCTCCCTCCCCTTCGCACACTCTCACTGTGGCCACACACTCTGTGCGGCTGGGGCAATTTAAAAATCACATTAAATTAGTCAGCAAGAAATCAGCGCAACGAAACCATCAACAAATCATCTCAAATTAAATTCATTCAAGAGCTCACAGCTTACACAGCTCGCTCGAGGAGTGATGGCCAAGTTGTTGGTCAGGCCATGCCAGGCCAGGCCCAGAGCCCACAAGCGGATCGGATATGCCGTTTCATTCATGCTCCGTGCGAACGGGTAGCACTCACTCTCCAACCCCAACTCCCAAACTCACCGACTCTTCAGTCTTGACTCTTGGCAATTAATAAAAATGTAAATTCAATTAAATTTATATGACAGCAAGCTGTCAGAAGAACTCAAATTAAAAATTACTAACAAGACCAGTTAACCCCCCCTCCTCCTCCTACATCACCCTGCCCATACTCACTTCAAACTAACAGTCCCTAACAGTTGCGTCCGTCTCAGTCTCCGTCTCCGTCCCCGTCTCAGTCTTCTCTCTATCCCGGAATGGCCTCGGGTGCAGCAGCACCAGTCCACGCTTAATTAAAAATCCAACAACTGCTCGCCCCAAGAACTTAGCGTAATACACTCAAAGAAAATTAATTCATGTATCTACCTGGAAGCCATTCTAGAATTTATAATAAATATTTATAAATAAATAAAAATACACTTTACAAAATGTAATAAAATACTATTTGTTGTAGATATCTCTTTTGCATTTTTTTATTCGAAAGCCACAGTCTAATTAGCTGTCTGACATATAAATAAATACATATTCATATATACAACAATTTTCACTTGTTATAAAATGCAACCTTTAAATAATTAATATGATTTTTAGATAGAGCAAATCATACTTTTTAAATGCACGTATATTTTTTCTTCGCTGAGTGTAAGCTGAGTGCCTTTGCTGGCGCAATTCTCATTTGCAAGCCTTCAATTTGAGTGACGTACGGTGACCACCCGAGAAGAAGGAGACTACATTTGCGAGGTAGCCAAATGCCAGTCAGTCGATCAACATTGCGACGCCCAAAAAACTCCAGAGAGATGAGCAGCCGATGTTGAAGTTGAAAATGCAGTCGCCGAGTTTGTGGCTCGTTTTCGCTAATAGCGGAAGCGTTGCGGGGCTTGGCAGCGGCAACGGCAGTGGCACCGCCTAATAATTAATAAATTAAAAAACAAACTAACACGCACATGACATGGCCAGAAAGAGAGACATAAAAAGAGGAAGAGAGAGAGCGAGAAAGAGAGAGAGCGAGAGCGAGAATGCGAGCCAAGTAAAAATTAGCCGACAATCAGAAGGATAATCAAATGCTGATTTATGGCAATTAGAAGACGATTCGAGACTTGGATCATCACTTCCGGCGTACTGCGAGGCAGCAGCAGTGCCAGCTGTGTGAGGTCCTGGCGCTCTGACCCTCATCCAAAGACCTGTGTGTATGTGAAAATTAGTAGCTAATTTGCGCTGTCATCATTATTGTGTGTTGTGCAAACATTTGTTTGACTCGAGAGAAAAGATAGGAAAGGTGAGGCGAGGAGAGGAAAGGAGACAAGATGCGATACTTTGTGGCCGAGACATGCATTTAAATGAGCCAGCATGACGGGGCACTGATCCACCGATCCACCGATCCAAGTAATGCCACAAGAAGACACTGCTGCGAGTCTTGTGTTCATGCTCATAGATTGCTATTAATTCCAACTTTACGGGTTTTTCAACACACCCAACAGCGATTTCCAAATCACACTAATCAACCAGCTAATGAACTCTAAAGAAAACTATATAAACTTTAAATACGGATTATCTCGAACATTATTTAATTATTATACATATTCAGAAACTTCTTGAAATAAGAAACATAGCTAAATAATCGATAAGTAAGGTTCTCTTTTCGTGATATTAGAAATTTAGATTACACTTTGATGTTGTTATAAGCTCTAATGAAATCAACTGTAATATAACTAAATATTACAGTAAAACCTTCTGACTTAACAAGCCCATGAAATGACTTTATAAAACTTAACTGAAGACTGAAATGGAAGTGTGTTGCACAGTGTTACGATGTTAATTGAATTTTATGGCAACTACACGATACGAGCATCTCATACACCATATTTAAGAAGCTAACGATCTGCTGAACAGCCAATTAATTAATATATTAATAATGCATATTCATGAGGTCCGATTTCCGATGTCCGTTGTTCGACATCCAATATGCGGTATTGAACGGTATCCAAATAAACAAGCTATACTTGTGCGTCCCACGCAGCCAAATCGAGCAATCAATTCGAAAACGTAATAAACCACTGAGGGGGTCCGTGTTGTCTTGTTTGGGGGGTGGACGGGGAAAGGGGGCGTGTCAGCGCATTTAAGGTACGCATTTAAATTATGCAGATTAGCCAAATTTGTGGGGGGACATAGCTTATAATTATGGCCAAGCCACACAGTGAAAATATGTTTAAGCTAAAACGAAAGACTGAGGCAACGAACTTGTTTTGCACACAACTTTATTGCGAAAAAGTGCGCGAGCGCAAAAAAATAAACGTCAAGAAAACAGAAAACCGATTCGGGCCATAAATTAATTCATAATTCGCAAAATTTCCGATATAAATGCTAATCAAATTAATTAATTAGTAGCCGCAACAAGAAGCCAATAAGTGATTAATCGAAATAAACATCGGGCTGAAGGTTCGCCTGACAGGTCATGGGTTAATTACGAGCTTCGCGACGCGGTTCGAAAGTACAGCGATTTTGTGTTGTAGCCAAATACGACTATACACATATAGATATGTGAACAGATCACATTTAGATTTCCGTTTCGCACAAGGTTCAATGACAGCATCGGAAATATATCCATCAATATGTATGCGACTCCCTATAATCAAATGTCTGACCCCCAAAATGCGAATGAACCACTTTGAGTAATGCGCAAAATGAATGATTTTAATCATATTAGTCGCAATTTTCTGCGGCCAGGCTACGTCCCCTGATTTCCGGGCCAATTTTGCTTTCGATCATTTCGTGGAGAGACATTTCGTTTGCTGTGTTTGTTTGTGTGTGCGAAAAATGAAGAAACGATTTTCAGCCGCAACCGCAGAAATCGCAATAAAATTTTTGGGGAATGGAGGTGAGGCGCTGATTTAAAGCATCAATTTGCAAAAACTGCAAAGCAATTTATCGAAGCGATGCGCCAAACAAGCTTGGAATTATTGATGAATAATCTACACAAAAATACAGAAAAATATCAGTACAGTATTGAAAAGCAATAAAATATCAATGGTTAATTGGCAGCGATATCAATCCAAATATAAGTTTATTTATCAAAAATAAAATTACGCTTAAGAGTTGGATTTTGCTAGCATTACAAGTGGTAAGTAAAAGATTCCAAATGCGAATTTAATCAAAATTTGACAAATCCTTGTGTCTTTTGGCACTTATTTAGACATATATTTCTATAGATTTACTTATCAGTTGAACGGCAAAAAGTAGCAGTAAATCAGTAAATCAAGTAGCCGCAGGCAAATAAATTACAACACACGTTCAACCAACAGCTGCTGAAATTGAAGTGTTGCATTGCCCAGCCCACTTCACGCCCTCGCAACGCTGCAATGCGCGCGCTCGCTAATCAAATTTATATAAAATATGAAAAACAATTATGAAAACACAAAACTGTGACAACAACAAAACAAAATACTGGCTAGCTAAATGAAGAAAAAAAAACGAAACTTATTCAATTTCCCACTTTGGGTCGCATATGCCTTCAAATTAAATTATGTAGCTGCAACAGCAACAACAATTGGCCATGGCAATTACAGCAATAAAGCCGCCAAACACGAATCGCGTGCAAAAACAATTTAAAAAACAATCAAGAAATGTTTTTTGGTCGGGCTGGCAGCGACGACCATCAATGGCAACATAAAATACCAGAGACCGAGACCTCTACTGCAATCAAAAGACAGCTCCTCACTTCTGTGCATTTCGTTTCACTTACATTTCGTTTTGGCCTACACCCACACAAACACAAGCACACACAGACACACTAAAAGGGATTTAGCCACTTTACACTTGCCCCAAATGGTAAAAGTTTAAGTAAACAAAACTTGAGTGGCGCGCTCGAAGGCAGTCATCAGCCCTACCCCATCATATCCTGCACAGTCCTGATCTGGAATACCCTTTCGTACACCACACTCTACTACAAAAAATCAGAGCTTATTAGACTGTTGAAAACGGCCAGGAAAATCTTTAATTAACAATCTACATTTATATACAATTTGATGTGTCATAGTTCATAGCTCACTTATAAAAATATGTTTACAACATTTATATATTTTTCTGAATTCTAAATATAAGAGATGTTAATAAAAAATAATTTATTTCTGTTGCTGAGCTACAAATTTAAGAGTAAAAAATAGGTTGAATGAAACCATTCTTGTTTTAAATATTCAAATATGAAACTTATCAGGTTTTTCAATTAAATCTTTTTTGTAATTTCAATAAGTATTTATGACAATCAATTTTATTTAAGTCTTATCTCATTTCTCAGCATGCCTTATATAAAGATTCTCTTTCAAATCTTTTTGTGTGCAGCACATTTGAGAGTCGCCTATGCCACAAAACTTCTGCCTTCATTAAACTTACGTTTCATTTTGATTTCATGTAAATTGCCTGTCGACGACACAACACCAGTGCTAACACTAACACATACACACACACACAAATACACACTCTTATAATGTATGCGACTCTCTTTAACTTTGTAGTTGCTGAGCCGGCGACGCGCTGATTGGTTGGCAGCACTGTGCAAAGAGGGCGGCGCTTGACGAATAGAAAAAGAGAGAGATGGAGAGAGAAAGCGCACGAGAGGGACAGAGAACTTGCTGTAGTGGCAGGTGAGAGAAAAAGAGAGAGAGGCCGCAATTGAGGCAGGTGTCGCCGTTACAAATTTGCTACTCAAACTCACCAAGAGTTGATTTTCCAGCTGCAAAATTAAATAAATCCAATTTCGTATGCCTTGCAAATTAGATAATACCACATTGTAAGGCAGAGCACATAAATCTGAGAAAAGACAAAAAGAGAAAATGAGAAGCAGAGACACAGAGAGAGAGAGAGAGCGCTGTTAAAGCCGACGGCTTCGAATCAGGTTGACCAGCGCATAGCCAATTAAGAGCCACAGATGTTGAGTCTTTCGACCGTTTTTGGTCAAACTCTTAATAATATTAATTTGAGATATGCAATGCTAAATGACTGTACCATGTCATACCATATGATACCATGCCCAAGCATACCGTATACTACAGAATGCCATACCATGCCATGCGATGCCATACGATCCATATAATGTAGCCGACACCTTAATAAAACTCAGACTTTTACCGGGCAACTCGTCTGTGGATGACGGGATGAGTTGCGCAGCAGCTGGAAATGCCTATTTTTGGGGAGGATGCTGCACATCTAGAATGGTTGATTGCTTGAATGGATGACAGGCCTGGATGCCAATCACGCGTCAATTGCACTCGCCGTTGGCTATTTAGGTAGCCAGCCATAAAGGCCATTCGCTGTCATCGTTGATGAGTTGATTTTGTCGTTGACAGGCGATCCTTATGTAGGAGCAGGAGTACAACCGGATGCAGTGGTTGCTCCGAGAATTATTGCACTTAAAGTTAGGCAATATTTATACTCAAGGAGAGAGTGTCGTTCCTAGAGAGACTAAATTAAATAGTTGCATAAGTCTGCAATAAACTCGAATTTTGCTTAAAGTTGATGTGCCAAAAAATCCGCTTGACACGGTTTCAAATGTCGCCTGTCAAATTTTCGACAAAACTGAACAGATTTATAAAAAAAACCTTAACTTTTGGCAATTAACTGAAATTAATAATGAAATTTGTATATTGTACAATATAATTAGTTATTATTAACCTCGAAGTGGAATCACTAACACTATCAAGTGACCACTGTACTTGTAAGTTGGTTGTTTTTAAACAAGTCGCTCTGAACGCCCAACTCCCCCATGAATAGCCCACACTCTCTACGCGTTCTGTGTGACTAATGAGCATAGAGAGAGAGAGAGAGAGAGAGAGAGAGAGAGAGAGAGAGAGAGAAAGAGAAGGACAGAGACCACAAAAAACAAAAGGCAAAAGAGACAGGGAAAAACGTCTCCGGGGGCAAACTCCGCTTATCTGTGGCCCCGTAGCACATGTCTCGTTATAAGGCATTTGGTTTTTTTTGTGGTTTGTGTCGGCTCATTTCGTCGTAGTTTGTATTTACGACAATCGTTGGTTGTACTGTATTAGGTGATATCGTAAACTCCAAAGCTGTGATAAAACCATTAACAATTTATTAGCGTGTTCGAACTTGTGTTTCATCCATTTGTTGGTGCGAGTTATGCGATCATGTGAGTCATGTGACTCTATGTGTCTTATGTGCGAGTGTGGCATGAGTCAATCTCTCTCACTCTCTTTTCTTTCTGTGAGATGACGGGGGGAGTTGGGGCTTTCGAGGCCGCACTTATCAGCCTCCAATTCAATTAAGCGAACAATCAATTATGATTTGTCACGCGAGCTCCACAAAGAACAAAAAAGGTTAGTGATATCGAAAGAACACAACACCCGCACTCTCCACCCAATACCTCCCCATCTCCACCCATATACCCCACCCCCAACCCTCCTTATCGGATCGGTTGCGGGACTCTCGTTTTATGTTTGACATTTCTTAATTATTGATTCAATGTTTTCGCTACCTTTTGAAGATTGGAACATGTGTTCTCGGTGCCGCAGCTACGAAACGGAAATGAAATTAATTGGAAAAATGCGTAAGTTAAAAAAATACACACGAATTTTCCAAGTTGCTACCCAGTAGGCTAAACTCCAACCGTCTTCATTCCGATTTCAGCTCGGACATTATTTATACTCATTTATCTTTTTTTGAAGAGAGAGAGTCGTTGCTGGAGATACACAAATAAATATTTGCTAAAGTTTGAAAAATATTGGAAAACACTTTGAATATTATTTTTATGTGAATATGTTCCGTTCGTATGTCCGTGAGTCGATACGTTCCAGTCGTGCCTTCGCTCGTGCCTACTCCAAGGCTGTCACGTTTGGCGCCGAGGCGCGTGCCCGAATGCTGCATGGCGTGGATGTGCTCGCGGATGCGGTGGCCGTCACGCTTGGTCCCAAGGGTCGCTGTGTGATCCTCGAACGACCCTGGACATCGCCGAAAATCACCAAGGATGGCGTGTCTGTGGCACGCGCCATTTCACTGAAGGATCAGCATATGCAGATCGGTGCACGTATCGTTCAGGATGTGGCGGACAGTACGAATCAAACGGCCGGAGATGGCACCACAACGGCCACTGTGCTGGCCCGTTGCATTGCCAAGGAGGGCTCCCAGCACATTACACGCGGCGCGAATCCCATCGAGATTCGGCGGGGCGTCATGCTGGCCGTCGATCATGTGAGGCAAGAGCTGCGGCAGATGTCCCGTGCGGTGGTGACACGCGACGAGATCGAACAGGTGGCCACAATATCGGCCAACGGTGATTCCGAGATTGGCAAACTGATTGCCCAGGCCACTGATCGCGTTGGCACCACCGGCACCATCACCGTCAAGGAGGGCAAACGCCTGAAGGATGAACTGGAGGTGCTGCAGGGTATACAATTCGACAAGGGCTACATTTCGCCGTTCTTTGTGAATACGCCGAAGGGTGCCAAGGTGGAGTACACAAATGCCTATGTTCTGATCACCCTGAAGAAAATCAAATCTCTCAAGCAGATCGTCCGGGGACTTGAGCAAACGTTGCGCCAACGGCGTCCGCTGCTCATCATTGCTGAGGACCTGGATGGTGAGGCACTCAACGCCCTCGTCCTCAATCGCCTCAAGACGGGACTACAAGTTTGTGCCGTCAAACCACCCGCCTATGGCGAGTATCGCAAGCAGCTGTTGAGCGATATTGCTGCGGCGACGGGTGCCACCGTCTTTGGGAATGACAATGATTATGCCAAGATTGAGGATGCGAAACTGAAGGACTTTGGCGAGGTGGGTGAACTGATTGTTACCAAGGACTCGACCATGTTAATGGAGGGTAAGGGCACACCCGAAACGCTCAAGCGACGCATTCAGGAGCTGCAGGATGAACTGGATGATCCCGCAACGAAGTGCGAACAGAAAATTCGTCTGCGTGCCCGCATCTCCACGCTGACCAATGGAGTGGCCGTCATCCACATTGGCGGCACCAGCGAGGTGGAGGTGGGCGAGAAAAAGGATCGCGTCAATGATGCCCTCAATGCGACAAGGGCGGCCATTGAGGAGGGCATTGTGCCCGGTGGTGGTACAGCCCTGTTGCGCTGCATCCCACGTCTGCAGCAGCTGGAGCCGGATAACGAGGATCTCGCACAAGGCATCGCCATTGTGTGCAAGGCTCTGCGCATGCCCTGCATGACGATCGCCAACAATGCCGGCGTCAATGCGCCCATGGTAGTGGCCAAGGTAATGAATGGCAGCGGTGACTTTGGCTACGATGCCATGAGGGATGAATATGGCGATCTGGTTGACAAGGGCATCATCGATCCGACGAAGGTGGTGCGCACGGCCATACAGGATGCGGCGGGTGTTGCGTCCATGTTGAGCACCACCGAAGTGGTTATCACCGAGGTGCGCAATCAAAGTGCATTGAATGCTTTGGGAGGTGGCGGTGGCGGCGCTGGATTGGAGGAGGCATTGGGTGGCTTAGATCTGGGCGGAATGGGTGGCATGGATGCGCTAGCCGCACTGGGTGGCATGGGAATGGACGAAATGGGTGGAATGGATGACATTAGTAATGCTGCTGAGATGAACGACGCAGTGAAGAGCATTCCCGGCATGGAGAATGTGGAAGTCCGTGATATTGACAGCAGTCATATGTGACATTTCTAGCTACCCCATCCTTTCTCTCTATCTCTCGCTCTCTCTCTCTCTCTATCCTTCTCTCTGTCCCTGCTATATTTGTTGTGAATATCGTTTTTAGCCATTTAACTTCGTTTTTTGTGCCAAATTTCTGTTGCTTTGTGATCGCCGAATAAAGGAAAAATGGAGATCTCAAAGGGACGACGTGTACATGTTGTGACCCAATGAACTGGCGTTTGTAATGCTATCAATAATTAAGTGCCGCTGCCACCTCAACGGACAACGGGCCAAAATGGGCAACATGCATAAGGGGAAGAGGCAGGGTATGCGGGGGAAGACAGCCGAGTTGGTACATGGACTGCTTAATAAGCGGCGGCTGCTGCATAAATTTCCACCCAAAAAACATAAGAATTCCATATGGAATTGATAACAACGCATTATGAATGCTCTGTTATAGAGAATGATCGCAACAATTGGCTATGATTTGCTCAGTTGTTAATTGATCCAATCAATTATAGATTTACTTGAATCAGCTGATTATTCCTCTTGAATATACAAAGGGACGATACAAAATTGAATATAAAATTGAATATCAAAATAAGAAATTCTTTTCGAAAGCAGTGTGAATTGCACAATTTGAATAGAGTAGTTTACTAGCGGAGTTAATATATAAATATCTTTCTGCTGAAACAATTATGGACAAATACTGAAATACTGAAAATGCCTTAAGCAAAGTAATTTATTAAAGTGCAGATACTTATAACCATTTTAGATTCGAATCAAATGCTATTATAAAGCGCAGATATCCCAAACGTTAGAGCATTTGAATAAAACGGAGTCTGTTGTCGATTTTGAATGCGCACGCAATGCAAAAATCTTGTTAAGACAGTTGCCAATCGACAAAACCGAATGGGGCATTGCAGCCGCAGAAGAACTGGCCAAAGGAACCTGGGCATTGGAACATGTGCAAATGCGCATGCGTAATTATTGAAACAAGTTAATTACTGGCGGAGGTGCCTTGTTGCCAACTCCAACTCCGACTCCGACTCTGTGACTCTGCTCTGACTGTGACTATAACTCCCAACTTTAGACTCGAATGGTTGCGCGGGCGACTGTGTCGAATGCTCGACTGGTTGCTTAATATATGCATGGGGCATGGGGAATGAGGCATGAGACATGAGGTATCGGGCATGAGGCAGACACATTCCATTCGTTGTTCGCTGCATCCTTTTATGGCCATGTGTCTATAGGTCCTGGGCATGCAGCTGCAACAGCAACAGCAACAGCAGCAGCAACAGTTGATCAGCGTGCAGCGTGATCAAAGTGTGAAATGACTTGTTGTTGTCTGATGGCCGCATACAAATTGCTTGATGCCTCGCTTCGATGCCAATCACACAAGCTGACCCCCAATCTCTGCTCCGGCCGTTCCCCCGCCTATCGGCTGTTTCATTTCTTCTATCCCTTAATTAAGTTGTTGGTTTTCGCTTCCCAGGAAGCAATCACAGCTCCAAAAAGGCAATGCAGTTGTCGCTTGTAATGAAACTATAGCTAAACAGACCAATTAGAAGCCGCAAATATGTCATGCACTCTTCAAAGTGTCCTACCTAAAATAAATGGAGAATGTTGGCGAATATAATTGTAAGTCAAAGTATTAAGTACTGAATCCTCATACAATAATAAGTCCAAATTGCATTATTGGAAAATTATATAAAATTTGAAGCAATTTTTTATTGTTGGCTTTCATACGAAAACTATTATTATACTTTATCAAACAATTATTGGAATTTTTTCGGGTAATGATCTAAAAAGCTGTATTCCAAGCCTGCATACCATATTCAATTAAATTCAATTGTTTTTAGTTTTACGCAAGAAATATATAAATAAACGATCAGTTCCGATTGACATCGATACACAATTTCAGTTACCCAATTTGGGAACCAATTTCAAGCGGCAACATATAAAAGTAAATACAACCAAGCAGATAAGAATCGAAATACACAGTTCCAAAATTTATAGTGTGGTGTAATCTTGTAGCTGTGGCAAATCTGATAAGAGAAGTTCGACTCACAACTGGGTAGCACGCGTTCCCCAAGAAAAAAATCTTCGAATTTGGTTTCCCCACCAATTAGCTGAGACGTCCCGTCGGCAGATGATTACCCCGTGCTTTGTTATATGCCCACTAATTATACAGTCTATCGATAAATAATCGACTCAGTTTTTGTAGTCGAGCGTCGTAGTTCATGCGAGCAACGCCCTCGTCTCCACGGTAGTTCCACATTATTTGCATTCTTAATTTGTTCCTAATTAAATATTCATCTTTTGTATGTGGCCAGCAGCCCTGCTGCGGCAACTCCCGCTCCCCAATCTGTGATCTGTGTGTGTCTCACGCTGTGTCACTTTTATGGCACTTGATTTATTCGAAATATCTCTGATTAATTGAAGCCGACTCGCGTCTAATTTTTGGGAGAAAGTCAACGACGAGAGCACGATCTCGAGCTATAAGTTTTGAACTCTTGGGGTTCCATTAGGGCTCGTTAAACAGACTCGCCCCCTCTCTCTCTCTCTCACTCTCTCTGTCTCTCTGTCTCCTTCTAACTCACTTGCTCAGTCCCTCTCACTTGTCCTACATTTGCTACGGTTTATTTTTACGCCTGAGCCGCATAATTTAATAACCTCGGGTCTTGTGGCATGTGTATATGAGCTCTTTAGGCTTAAGACTTTGCCCCTCTAAAGACAAATGGGTTTATTATATGATGTCTGAAATTTATGCGCGCCATAAAATTGTTTATTAAACGGCCACACGGCACAAATGGCGAAATAAATCGCTTTTCACTTTTAAAATTAATTCAGTGCACCCTACTCACTCCCTCCTCTCTCTCTCTCTCGCTCTCTCTCTCTCTCTCTCTCACTCTCTCTCTCTGTATCACTCCCTGCCTCTCTAGCGCTCCATCTCTGTCTGAGCATCTGCAGCCGCTTGACCAAAAGGAGCTGCTGATAAACTCATTTGTCAACGTCGCCCTACAAAACAGGAAGAGTTTTGATGAGCCCTGGACCCATCTCTTTAATTACGCAATATGCTGTTGCCAAGTAGCTCTTGTGCATACACATAATTGCTTTGGGCTTGCCTTCCTTTGCCTATACAACCCCCAGCTACTCCTCCTCATTTAGCAAGAGCAGTGGAGATCGCCTAAGTTTTACAACAATATTTAGCTGAAGTAAATAAGAGCTAGTCAACTAATCAAGTTATTCATTTAAAATTGCAATTATATTGACGGCATCTTTAATAGATAATGGTAGATAATGAGAAAATTAGATTTTCCTAACTTTTTGATCTCTATAAAGTAAATCTTTTATCTGATGAGTAAGTCTCTCAATATGCTAAAATGGCGACTATAAATAAAACTAACGAATAGTAGTTTCAATAGCTGATAGTTTTTTCTTGAAGAACATCATAAAAAAACGTCGAGTTTTAGATATGAATGGCTTGTTAATATGGTAATTTACTATTCACAAGTTGTTGGTTTTTTATCGAATTTTAACTGTATTTGCCAAGACGAACTGCGGCAAAAAAAATAAACGGAAGCCGAGCTTAGTGCGAAATTCAATTTACGAGCTGGAAAACCTTTTGAATGCAAAAAGCACCAAGCAACAAGCAACTCAAACTCATACGTGATGAACACCCAGGTTCGCTGACTGGATGATAGACTGGCTGACATACAGACAGACACGTTGGAGAATACAATTTACATTCATTAGCTCGTTATCAATGCTAATGCGGTTCGCAGTCATCTTTGGCTAGTCAGGACAAGCTAAGCTTGCCGCTGACTGCCACAACTAGTTGGAGCTTGCCACATGCGGCCAGCTATAAAAATATGCAACTAATTACAAAATGTAATTAATAGCGAGCTCAGCTGTTAATGCCGCCAGGGCGCCGAACGATCAAAGGGGCCCTATACAAAAAAAAAACTTATTTATGCTGGTTTGTATATATCATTTCTGAAAAATATAGTTAATGTTTCAAATCACTTTGCTTAAGACCCCAAAATTTGGATGACTATCACACGAAACATAATATATTTTGAATATATTCTTTGAAATTCGACTCACACAAACCAAAAAAATCTCAGACCCCTTTTGGCAAAAAAAAAGAAACAAAGTGATTAAATATGTCTATGATATATGTAAAAAAATATACACAAAACTGAATGAAACTGTTTATAATTGAATTCATTTATCTCAAATAAATCATTTATATTTGAACTCTTATAAAAACTATGTAATTTAATGATTCGTTCAGTACAAATAAATCAGCTAATGACTTATAACTTATAAGAATTAATTTATTATTTTTCCATTCGATTTTTTTACTTCAGCTAACATTAAGTAATACATTAATGTCTTTTTTGTATTTATTGCATTTTAAATATTTGCTGACGTGGACTGTACTCTAGTCAAAAGTAGCAGATAAAATTAAACTGAAGCCAAGAAACGACTGAGCTTGCCACATGCGATGGGCAATAAAAAAAATTTGCAACTAATTACAAAATGTAATCAATAAGCAACAGGCCGCCAAACAGTCGTAGAGGCCATAGGGCAGTCTTCCGGCCATATTGGAAGTATTTAATAAGTCATAATTTAACATACGACGCGAGAGAACAGCTAATTTGGCGAGATAAAATGATATAAAAGATACTATTATAATCATTATAAAAGTATGGTAATTGTCAGGTGATGTGGTAATAAATTACAGTAGAGGTGGAATAAGATGCCAACGGACATGGAAATGAAACTAGACACGGATATGGACATGATCATCGATAGGGATATGAGTTTGAACGGAAGCAACTGACCCTGGTCAAGAGGTATTGTGTGGAACGAAAACATTATTTACAAGTCAATAAAATCAATTTGGAAGCGCCGAGACCAAACAAACTGCCGACAAACAAAACAGACAACTCAACATACACACAGACAGACAGTCAGCAAATTGGGATATTACTTAGGATAACACATGCCGCAGACCAATTATAATTCTAACGATAGCCCAAAAAGGCTGCGAGGGACTCTCTGAAAGCGGGGAGGGGGACTCACAGGCCGACCTCTAATTAATCAATTATAAAACAAACGAATTCGATGCGATGATAGCAAACGAAACGCCGGACAGCCAAATGAGTAGAATGAGAAAGGGATAAGCGAGGACTGTGTTGCACACACACCTGGAAGTTGGTCTGAACAGCTGCAGTGGTGCAGGCAGCTACTTTAAAGTGGACGCTGTGCATCTGCATGAAATATTTCAATTTTAAAAAAGATAGATCAATATAAGAAATCCAATAGTAGTTAAAGTTGCAATTATACAAAGTTCGAAAATAGTTTGAAATTGGTTTACTGAAATTTCAATGAATGTGTAGTTAAATAAACTCATAAGCCTAAATAAGTCTAAAAAAGATGAAGTATTCAAGGAAATTTAGACAAATTCAAAAATTTTAATCATTTGTAATGACAACCCCAATATTCTAATCAGATTGCTCTACGGAGCTGGTCATTGTTCAAATTATATTTAATTTACTAAAAATCCCAAACATTGCAAAGATAAACATTAATAATTTTAATTGACGCACATTAAACTGAAATTACCTAAAAAAAAATAAAAACTAAAAAATAACATTAATTTCCAAAAGCAAAAAAGACCAAAAATGAAAGCCGACTCAGAGAAAAAAACGAAAACTGAAAAGTAGAAACTAAAAACTGCCGAGTGGCAATTAAGTAAACAAAAAATACTTCCATGCCACACCCCGTGCCGCTCCTGCTCCTGCGTCCGCTGCCGCTGCCGCTTCTGCTCTTCAGCCGGTACACGCACTAATTACCAAAGCATTTTTCATTTCTCATTTTTACATGACTATTACGAATACCACTGAGTATTTGTTTTCAGTAGATTCCTCTTGTTGTTGTTGGCGTTGTTTTCATGTTTTCCACAATTAGATTTACGAACAAATGAAATTACCGCGCTTTCGTTTTAATTGTTGGCTGCTTATTGGGTAGCTCGGGCAGTTCGGGTAGTTCGGGTAGTTCGACATAATCGACAGTTGGTAACTGAACCCACACCCGCGCACGCACCGGCACCGGCGCCCTCGGCGAGCTTGGTTTGCTTATCGTTAGTTGGGAATCACTGGCGATTATGCCTTACATAAACCAGTTAATAACGCGCTTCCGCTTAAGTCAAATTTGGGTGCCCACGAAAATTGAGTGAAAATGCAGTTGTCGCTGGAAAATGTCGCAAATGAAAGCAAGACAAATCGTCGTATCAAATTACCCAAATTGTGGGCGGGTCGACGTCAAGGAAATGCGGTTAACTATTACCATACCCCTGGCACTGCATAGTCACCCTGCATACCTGTTACCTACTGCCTGTCCGCCCCACCCCCTCTGCGCAAGGCCTCGTTCGTCTGAGGTGATTATGTCACACGCCTGCCCCATTTTGTGGCAAACGCAGCCATTTGTAATTGAATTAATGTTGGCTGTTTTTCTCGGTCTCGGCTCTGGGCTTGTAGTATTTGGCGGCCAACTATTTATGGCCCAAATGACAGGCAATGTCGCCTTATCGCTGGCATTTGATCGGGCGACTCCAGTAACCCTAACTAATCGCACGTAATTAAATATAATTTGGTATCGTTTACAGTTACGTTTTTTTTTCGTGTTTGCCCAATACGCAATGAGCGCTAGGAGTGTGTGAGGAGGGATGAGGGGCGGGGGGAGGGCGGTGATGGGACCAGGAGTTAGTTACCATTCTATGTAGGCCACGTTGAGATTATGCCAACGCATCGTTCGCTCGCTTAATTGACTTACCCCTACCCTCCAAAAGCAACAAAATGACAAACACCTGAGGCTAAGAAATGTTTACATTTTCAGTGAGAAAGTTTATAATTTCTAAGAGAATCATAAAATATATAAAACTTCATATAAAGAAGTCAAAGTAATTATGAGATAGAAAAGTACTTGAGAATAAATCATTGGATAAATCTGTAAGAAGAGTCTTGTATGTTTTATAACGAAATTTTCCTCTTGCATATCTCAAACATAATTTGTACATGACTGAAAAGCGTGTTTCAAAATGTAATCTAGAATCCAAACTTATCCATTCCAAAATTTGCACCCATCGCTATATGTGATTTTTCAAAGGTAAAAGGAATTTGAAAATATTACAACTTAGAAGCCTTGACCCTTATTCCCGTGAATCTAAAATACGAGAACCTCTTCTTAGTGACCATGATCTTCATTTACATCCTACAAGACAGAATATACAAATCTAATGCTGCATTTGCTGGTAATAAAGAGGATGACTGTGGACAGGCGATAAGGTGAATTGAAGTGGAGTGGTTGCACATAACTGCAATTTGTTTGGCCATTGGCCAGACCGAGAACCGTTTCTCAATTCTCAACTGGCAGTTAATGCGCGAGGCGCTGAGGAAAGCTGAGGAATGGAAAAGGAAAACGCGCCACAGAAATAAAATTATTTAATTGCGCAATTAAGTGCACATTTGTAACGTTTTGCGCGACATCTGTCCCAGACCAAAGAAAACAGGAGAGACCAGGGAGTAGAGACCCAGAGGCAGAGACAGCGACAGCGACAGAGTCCGAGACCGAGACCGGAAATTCAATTGTTGAGATAATAATTACATTAGGACGTGCGCGCATGCGCGACTCTGACGCAAACTTGGACTCGAATTGAGCATATGGACTGACCAGGGACCAGGGGCCAGGGACCAGAGCCAGGGGCCAGGGATCTGGCACCAGAGAGCCTACTTGGCTACTACTAATACTCGAAAACGGAGTGCACACCTTGCGCGACGAGCTGATTGACACGGCCACATGGGGACGTGAAAGCCGTACCGCTACACAGCCAGATAGCGTCCATACACTTGCAAAAATATATATCAACCATAGAATTTCTTTCTTTGAAGGATATGGCATCTAAAACAAAACATTTGCCTTTAATCCAACAAACAATTCCAAAAATATATTATTATATATCATTTGCAAAAATGCTTTCTATTTTCAACAAACAATTTGAGTCAAACTGTATATTTTTTTATCAAATATTATTCGTAGAAATATTATATATTCTTTTTAGAAAGTAAATTGTATATATACATAAACATGATTGAATCCAAAATTTTGTGATGTAGAAATGATAACATTGATTTCTAGAATGTGAAAAACCGGCATTCTCGAAATTCACTTGCTGAAAAATAAGTGAAACTGCCTTTTGGCAACTGAAACTTACCGATTTTCTTCTGCACTGCCACTCGATACACTTTTTCTACGAGTGCAGACGACCTGCTGTACATTGAACCCACGTCCGAACCGGGCATCGAGCGCGAACCGAGATCCGAACCCGCCAAATGGTCGGCTGGTCTTTTGTTTGCATTTCGCCTGTAAATGAAGCGTGAAATTGGCTTAAAGTGCAGCGTCGCATTGTTTACTTCTTGTTATGGGGCCCCCGACAATGGTATTATATACTTATAATGTCCATATAATGGCAACACCAAACTATTTGTATGCAATTGCCATTAACACTTTATTTATTGCCTGGCAATACGCTTGGCAGAGAAGAGCTGCAACTGAAGCTGGACCTAAATGGATCTGGGCGCTTGCTGCTCTGGGTTGAGGTTTGATGAAGTAGTTAAGTTGCCATGGAATGGCTACAAATGGGCAGCAGCAAAATAATCAGGCAGTTAATGTAATTGCTATCAGTTATATGTACATATTTAATAGAACGCTTCTATATATAGAACTAGTACTTATTAGCTCTGAAAGTGAATTGAAAATAGGTCTAAAACGTAGTTCAAACGTAAGTCTCAAAGTATTCACAAGCTCAGAAAGCAAGACTTTGGCAAATAAAAATATAATGAAATGTCAAGTCAGGCGTAGCAAGAAAGTAATGAAAACATGTAAATCAAGAACCCAGCAAATTTTTATATTATTATGGGCAAAAGAAACTTTAAAATATCATCAGAAATTAAAACATTAATCTTAATGAAAAATTAGTTCAAGTTAATTTTTAATTGAGTCATTATTTGTGTTGAATTTTATACGACATACACCTCTCAAATACAGAATAAAGTAATGTAAAACTTTAAAAATTAATATATTCAATGGGGGAAAAAGAAACATCACCTCTATAATCATAACGATTATTTATAATACCCGCTTAGTGCGTCTTAATGTACTTAACTATCTCTTTCCAATCCTGCCCACCAATCTCTCTCTCTCTCTCTCTGTCTTTCCCAGTCTCTGTCTGTCATTCTCTATCAATATCGAGCAATTAAGACCCTGACTAGCAGTTGTACTCAATAAACCAAGAAAGTCATTTACGAGGCCCTTAACACTATCCAAACAACAACAATAAAAACAGCAAGTCTCTGCATATGCGTGATAGCTAAATTATTTAATTTATGAGCCGCAACGACAAAGCAAATGGAGAAAAACAGAAATTGTATCTATGTGTGTATGGAAAAACCAATGCGAAAGGCAAACAAAAGACTGGGAAATAAATTTCCATTTTGCTAATCAAATTTATTGCACTTTGTGCGAGGCTTATTCAATTACGTGCCACTCCACACACTCAAACACACACACACACACACACACACAAGTCAAGAAACAAAGACAGAGCGAGAGAGCGTGAGAGAGTGAGAGAGAGAGAGAGAGAGACCGTGTGTGAGAGAGGGTGAGTGAGAGCTTTACAAGCTTTACAGAACCGTCGGCCGGTTAGCCGCCATTATTTGAGCGCTTTGTGAGCGCCGGCTGCTCTCATAGGTCAATGCTCATTGGCAGCGACAAATGTGACGCGCTCCCTCTCGCTCGCACTACATCATCGAAGCAGCTAGATAGAGAGAGAGAAAGGCGGAGCACTGAAGCTGAAAGCGAAGCAGAGCTGCTCACCTGCCCGGCATAAGTAAACACCTGCGGCCGACGACGACGACGATCGTTGATTCGATCGCGCTCGTTACGATCGCATCGTGCTCTCTCGCTTCAGCACATGGTAAGCGACAGTCTGGTGGCAGCTTCTCCATAAACATCAAACACGCAACAACAACAACAACAACCGGTTGTTGGCCTGGCGTCTGAGCCCACCTGAGTTTTTACCGGCCTGCTCTTTGCGTAGTTCGCTTGCGGCATTGACGGAGCCCGGTCATCAACGCCGTCGTCGCGCTCAAAGCCGAGTTTATTTACTAAAATTAACTGTGTGTGTGTGTGCCTAAAAGTGCTAAAACTATAGCCAACAAATATATGCGATCTAAAAGCCCGATTATCTTAACAATAAATAGAAAAGTTATTGGAGTGCTTCGTAACTGTTGAGCTGACTTGACGACAATTGTTTCAGGGCCGTGTGGGTGCAAAGACCGTCGGCAAGTGTTATTTGAAAATCTCAGTTCCTAAATATATACAATAAAAAATAAAAGCTATAATTAACATATTCGTGTGCAGATCATAGCTCGATCACAGCTTACCCGTTTTGCAGATCCTGTTTATACAAGAAGAAGAAGGTAAGTTCTTAGCTTAAGTAAATCAAAACAAAGTAGTAGTAGTCAAAGTAGTAGAAATCATAAAATAACATCCAGTTCAAAAATATTCTATAACATATTTTTTTAAATATTATTCTATACGTATTTTCTGTAGTTTAATCTAAAAAACTTACTTACTAAAAATGGGTCATGTTAGAAAAACTATAAAATAAACTTAAATTACAGAATTCAACGAAAGTAATCTAACACAAATAAATATCTATTACTAAATACTTTTTTTTACCATCTTTTATTAGAATTCACAAAATATTAATGTATATCTTTTTTGACCAAAAAGATCTTGAACTAAAATATGAAATTCAAGCTTACCTATATCAAAATGGTTTTAAACACCACACGTTATCACCCATATCACTGCCATCTCAAAAGCTTAACATTTCAGAACCCAATTGGCCTTATTTCGAAATTGAAATATCATTATCAGTGGTAGTCTTACTAATATGTAATCTCTCAACCATCTCAAAATCATTGCCATTTATACAAACAGTGAACTCGCCCAGTTCTCCCATTATTCTCTCTGATACGATCAGACGTCGAATGTTTGTCTTGGAAATGACCTACTTTGTGTAACGATCGGATAATATTACCAATTTCACAAGTCGAATAATCGATAATCAAAATTTGACTAAGGAAACGAAAATTAAATATCATTAGATTTGATTAATTCACTTGGACATATCGTATCGCGTTGTACGAGTACGCCTCACCTCTTTCAGCAATCGTCAAATATGTGATTACTTATTATTCTTTGAGCTTTGTTATTGTTTTTTTGATTAACTATAGGTACTTATTTATAGGGTATGCCACATGCTGATAGGTCGATAGGCTTATCGCTGATTGGCTTTAATTAACCACCATTAAGGAGTACAAAAATTGTCAGCGCCTGAGTCGATGGTAAATAAATCACGTTTTGTCATTGTGATGTTTTCAAAATGTTTGCTAATCAAAGCAAATGAAATTTCCACTCGTACACACAAAATAAATGAAATTAACTGGCCCCAGCTATCTAAACGAGATAATCATGTTAAAAGCTAGAATAGACTTGGCGATATGCTTGGGTCAGTCGAGTAATAAGAGTACAAATACAAAGACAGTTAGATAAGTCAAATCATAGCAACGTCACGTCAATGCGGGTTCCGTTCCGTTCCGTTTCTGTCTGTCTGTCTGTTGGGCAGAGCAAGGTTTCCTTTACCCGATAATCGATAATTTTGCTCACTGATTTAATTAATAATAATGCGGCATGTGACTGTCTTGTTACTAACTATTTCGTCAAGCTGTGACGCAAATAGTCAACTTTATCTATGAGGTAGCATCTGCTTGAGATAATGAAAAGATCTTCACTTCTGATGAGATGGTTGCTACTTTCCTTCTTTATTTTTAGGTTTCTTTTTTTTTTGTTTTTTTTTTAAGGAGAAAATTAAAATATGTTTGCATTTGAGGGCACAATTTGCAGCGCAATTCAATTAGGCCATCACACAATTAAAACTTGTCCACAGATAGCGTCTCAGTTACAGTATCGTATCTAGCAGATACAATGGCAGTTATCTATCTGACTTGGTACTGGGTACTGGGTACATTTCTGATATCGATACCGCTCGTACCTTGTACAACTGACATTTCCCAATTAGAATTGTTCGTTTTGTCATGGCGCTACCTGGGAGGCGTTGACTATAACTTTACTATATTATATATATATATATATATTTATATACCTATAGCAAAGCTACACCCACGCCCATCTTCTGATAAGAGATGGCGCCAAGACCAAACCCTGCTCTCAGCTCACAGCTCATTGAGAGCTGTGCATACAGATGCTTCATTAATTCAATTCGGACCTTGGCTGACTCGAACACACAGAGAGAAAAGATTCAAGTAGTGCGTTTGTCTCTAATTAAAATTATTTAAGTCGACTATTATAATCTAATTTCAATACCGATTTAAGAAAGAATACACTTTATATATTGTTATTGATAGTGTGGCTTATACGATCATAAAACATTTATTTCATTTCCTGGGATTTGTGCCAAATCTTTCTCTGCTAAGTAAATCGTTCATATATCAAGTGGAATTGCGAATACTTGATTCGGGTTGGATTTTAATACGACATTTTTCTCGCTGTGTACACAAATGGAACATGCAAACATGAAATATCAACTTCAGACACGTCCCCAAATTGCCTCCGTCTCTTATCAAAACGTACAAGACAATGACAAAAGGGCAGAGACACGGATGCTACACAGCCTCAGCGTCAGTCACAGTCTCAGTCTCAGTCTTGGCCACACCAAGCTTGGCCAACAAAGCAGAAATCCAGCGCCAAGCGTCGAACAACAGTTGTTCGACTACAGCTTCACGCCACTTTTCCGCCCCGGCTCCCTCTGCTCCCCCTGTCCTATGGCTCCCTCAGTGTTTTTAACATGCATTTTATGAGTAATTGGCCTCGCATCATCCACATCAACAGCTTGGCAGCACAGAGCGAGCTACCCGAAACGTCTCTGGACCTGAGTCACTACTTTAAAACCTCGACGACGATCATGATGACGACGAAGACTACCTTTGGCTACCGTCAAGAACTCTGCCATTAGGGTGGCAGGAAAGAATGAAAAAGTAAAAGGAAAACTGTTTGTGCAACAACGAAACGCAGATACGCTTGCTGAACTAATGCAGAATGAATTTCCATAGACGATAAATGCTCTACTCTTGAGCTGAGCCAGATATTAACCAGCGATACATTTTTTTTAGATTGAAATAGAGATATCGAATAGTTACTCTGATCTAGGTCGAAAAAATGAGAAGAATTTGTTAAGTAGTAAACACAATTTATATGTTTTAGTGAAGTCTGTTCTCTAAAAATATACTCTTTTGAAAATAGAATGAAAAGAGTAAATATATATTCATTACGTAAAGTCTAACAAGTGACTTATATGCTACAGAAAGAGAAGTCACAGTTCGTTGTGTTTGTCGATGATAGGCAGTAAATTGAATTAAGATTGCCTCATCAACAAATGAGGCTGCTGAGACTTCGACACAGGATATGAATAAACTAATTATAATTTGGAGTTTGTGTATGTTTGTGTGTGAGTGTGTGCATTAGAGGCCCATAATGTACCATTGCTGTTGTTGCTGCTGCCGGCGTCTGGGGCTTAAGAAGAATGCTGCCTTATCGCACCTGGCGCGTCCAAAGCCGGCGCCAAGCAGCAGCAGCCGCAACAGCTCAGGTGCAGTCTCAGACTTGAGTCTTAGTTTTTTAGTTTTCGAGTTTTGAGTCTACAGTCTTTTGCAGCCTTCTCGCTATCATTTTTATGTTTTTTGGGTGACTCACGAAATTGTCGCTTTGTCTGCGCTTATACAAAATTAATAATTGCCTTTATCAATCGACCGCATGTAAAACTACAAAAGCAGGTGGGTTGAGTCTCTGTCTCTCCTTCTCTGTCTGGCTAATCCATCAATCCATCAATTGTGGGTGGGGGACCACACACACTAGCCCTCGACACATTATCATTATGATGGGCATTGAGCTTTTTGGACACAGGCGCCATCCAAAAAGTTTGCCATTATCGAGGCTTTGTGGGACGAGTGGGGAGGGAGGGCAGTGGGGATCATTACAATGCTGATCATCAAGTGTGACTAAAGTGGTTTAGCCTAATGTAAACCCATAAATAAGCATAAGGCGAGATACCAAAAGCCGAAGTGGACCAGGCCAAGACGCATTAACAAAATGCCAGAAATGAGCTTCTGTTTTCTGCGTGGCTCTACCTGTAAACTGATCGAGTACTGCTCGACTGCTCGACTGCTCGACTTCTCGACTGTTGGATGGCTCGACGGACTGGGGCTGTTGCCGGCCATTTAATGAAATATGCGACGTCCCAGTTGCAGTCCTCTACAGCAGCGCGAACACAAAAGTGCACCCATAAAAACGACACCAAGCGACATGGTGCAGCACAGCAGGCAAAAGGTGGCAAGCACGGAGGAGGACATGAGAGAGGGCGGAAGAGAGCGAAGGTAGCCAACGTAGGGAGAACAGAGCAAAACATTGATGGTTATGGACATCATGACAGACGTGAGAGGTGTGTGTGTGTTGTTTTCTTCTTCATTTTTTGTTGAAGATACTCTTTGTTAATACGCTTATGCTTGCTCAATTTACAATATCATTTAAAGCATTTGGATCAAAATAAAAAATCACAAAGAGCTCATCAAATTGAACAGATTATTAAACACAAAACTTGTCTATGCATAAATTTTAAACAATACTTGATTTGAAACTGAAAAACAATCACTTAACACTGAACGTATATGGTACACGTTATTTTAATGAATTAATTTCTTCATTTGTGCACTTGCTGCTGGGCTAAAGCCAAAAATGTAAATCCAAAAACCCACACGCAGCTCTCACAGTGCTGGGTTGGCAAACTGCAAAGAGTTGGTCTTAAATAATTTCCAGACACTAATGGAGCTTATCTCTAAACGAAACAAGCAACCGCAAACAAGTCTGGCCAGCAAGCAAGCAGAGCACGAGAAGAAGACTGACTGACTGACTGACTGAATGGCTGACTGACTGACTGAGTGACTGAATGACTGACTGACTGATTGACTGAGTGAGTGACTGCCTGACAGACTGAGTGACTGGGCACTGGGCACTGAAGTCTGCAGAATGTAGACTGGCGCTTGACTTGATTAGCATGTGAGCCCTAAGCAATGCAGTTCAGTTGCCACACTGTGTCAAACAGTTAGGCACGACGTATAATTTATAAGTACATACCTCGCCACAACACCCGCAACGCCCGCACCCGTCTCTAGCTGGATTTTGTAGTTGGCCAATTGTCCATAGAAGGCAACATCGCACTATCTGCTATTGGGCAGAACAAACGTAGCGCTAACTTGATTAGTTCTGGCCATGGCTCGTAAATAAAGCCATGAAAGCCAAATTGCAATCTCTGCAGCAACAACAACAACAACAACAAGAACAAGAACAACGGACTATGTGGTAACGTCAACAGTTGACAGTTTGACTGAAAAGTTTTTTAATTACCGCCGCTAACAAAACGTCAATCCGTCAAAGGCGACTTTGATGTTGTATGATCAACTCTTCGACTACTCTTTCTTATTCTCTTTCCTGCACCCACTCCCATCTCTCCCTCTATCTATCTCTCTCTCTCTCTCTCTCTCTCTCTCTCTCTGTCTCTCTCTGGCTCTCACTCTCCCCGTCAGCGTGCATTGCAATAATAAAGTCGTAACGCGGATACAATTATAACAAGGCGGCCCGACAACAAAGCCAAACGGCAAACATTCCCCACATAACTGAGAGCACTCTCGAGAGTCTCTACTGTACTGTGGCACTGCATATACACAACGCATTCGCATACAATGAATTAATCAGTGCAATTTTATGATCTTGATGTTGTGAGATCAGACAGATTGGTTAGATTGGTTAGACGGAAGGTATTTCAACTGTCGACATTATTGCAATTCGTACAACTAATTTAATAATTTGCGGTCGAGTTTGACACAAATTAAGTTTGTCAGCTGCCAGCGCTTGGAATTTGTTAACAACATTGAAAACTGACAGCGTTAATCATAATAAAAGTTATTAATGATGAGAAATGAGTTATGAACTGACTGCCTGCAAGTAAAAAACTACATGATTTTAAGAGAATAACAACGGAGAACGAATGCCCTTGCAAACTAACAACAAGTTAAAGTAAGAAATGGGCCTTAAAATGGTTGTTTAAAATTTAACTGTGGATTTCAACAACAAGTTTAAAAAGTGTATTTTCAAACATGATATTGAATTATTATTAAAAAATTCTCCAATCCTAAATAATTAAAAATTACGTTGGTAGATTAGTTACAAAATTAAATAAACTTTATTACATTGAGAATAAATATCGTTTGAGTTGACAAACGCAACAACAAAGTTAGAATACCCTTTTCACTTACACATCTACAGCACCAATGACATGGTAGCAATGTTTCATCATGATAATTGTCTCCTTTTGCTGCTTGCTGTTATTGTTGCTAATAATGATGATGTTGTTGTTGTCTGCACCGGTTGCAACTTCATTCGCCGCAAGAATGCAACTAAATCAATCAGAGGCACACTAATTTGCCATTTAACAAGGTATTTGGACAATTTTGATATATGTATTCAATCGAGCCGAGGCGAAATGTCAACGGTAGCATCAGCGACAACGCCAACTTAGGGACTGAAGCCATCAATCAAGCAGCTTTGCAACATTGCAGCTACCGGCCAAGTTTTTAGCCAGGCCTGAACGGTTGGGCGAGAAAAAAAAGGGACTGAACCTGAACTGTTTGGGGAATGCATTTGTGACGTTTACATTTTGGAGCTAACCATTTACTTAATTGTCATTAAAGCGCATTGTATATTAATTAGCAAAACATGGAATTAACAAAACTTCGAAATTACAAATCGAAAAACCGAAACAGGAAACTTATTGACAGCAGCAGTTCCCAACTGCCACCTGATATCGAGTATTCAGTTTTGATCGAATCGAAGACCGGAGAACAAGTTGAGTAGTCAATTCTGGTTGCGGTTACTCTGGCAGCCCGTCGATGATGATGAAAATGAAGTTGCCGCCCAATTTAATTAAAATTCCAAACGATCTGCACATGCAGCGAGCAGCGAGCATCAACAAGCAAAAATAAATGCAGCTTGTGCAAACGTGTTGATGAAAGATCAGCTGAGATGGACGTCGACGTGTTTGGCTGCCGTTGTCTGGTGTTGCCCGTCTCTCTAGCCAAAGTGATGCCATCGATTTGCATTGAAAACACTGCAGTTGAAACTGCAGCTACACAGACTTACAACCAAAGGCTGTCATAACGCACGCGGCCAGACCGCAACCACCAACAGCACTAAACAACAGGGTATTTTTGAACAGCTTTGCAAAAAATACTAGAAGGAGACTCTAGTACTTAGTAGTTGTTCTACATTTCAAAGCAGAATTTATATAGATGATAAGATAAGCCAAACGAAGCAATGGTTTTAAAATTCTTCTCAGTTTTTACGAAGTCAATTCTAGAACCCAAATATTCTTAAAAGTTGTTGTCTTATCTTACTATTATCCAAGATATTATATATTATATATATTAGATATATTTTTAGTAATATTGTTGAACTTGCCGTTTCAATGATTAATGATTTAATTGCTCTCCATAAGTACAATATTCATAATGCATTGTAGTGGAACTTAATACCTCAATATATTAGGCACAATTATAGTAAACAAGATTCTCTGCTCAGAATTGATTACAAGTCAGTTAGGCACGAAATCATATAATAAACAAAGTGTTGATTCCATTGTGTTGGCTAGTGTATTTTAACTGGCAGCAAAGCGCAACCGCAGCTAACCTCAGTGCGAGCGTTGGGGCGCCTTCACGGCTATTGTAAATTATAAAAATTGGCGTAATAAAGTGTACGATAATTGCATGTTTAGTATTGATTGAATTACGAGCTTCTAATGCGAGACTAATCTGTGTGCCTCTTTCTGTCTTTCCCCTTCTCTCTCTCTCTCTCTCTCTCTCTCTCTCTGACATACACAGTTGGTAATTTGGCCGAGTCGCTGCCACTTGGATTATGGGCATATCGGAGGAGGTCAAGCTGGAAGAACTACCGCAAGAAGCCAAGTTAGCACACCCGGATGCCGTTGCCGAACGTGGTGTGGCATCTGCCTCGGTCTCAGCTTCTGGTGCGGTGCCCAGCGGCGCCAGCGGCGGCACCAACAGCCCCATCTCGGATCCCAACAGTGACTGCGAGGTGGATGACTATGCGCCCAAGCGCAAACAGCGACGATATCGCACCACCTTCACCAGCTTTCAGCTGGAGGAACTGGAAAAGGCCTTCTCGCGCACCCATTACCCCGACGTATTTACGAGGTGAGTGTAAACAAAACAATAATAATACAAAAGCAAACGAATTTCAACGTCATTTGCATATATCGATTCAAATAGAAGGCAGCTAAAAATAGGTTTATGCTTGGATTTTATATGCGGCATATGCTAAATCAGAATATGATATGATATGATATGACCCCCCTGTGAGTGGAGTTGTTTTCCCAACTATTTGGAGCAGCATGATCGTTTGATTTGGTTTCAAATTACGCTCAATAGTTGTGGGTTTCTGAATACCCCTGGGGTACACAACCAAAATCAATTTAAATGCAGCAAATATATGAAAAACTGCAAATAATAATTGCCATAAATTAGAAAACCAGCCACAAGCCGATAGACAGACAAACTGACCGACCAAAACTGACGTCAAGCACTCGTTAATTGGATTTACTCGAAAAAAAAACATATTTATATGAGAAAAAACATCAATTAAAGCAACTTTTTGTTAGTGCTTGCAATGTTATCATTTTATTGGTGCAACTAGTTTATGTAAATGCTTAGCAATTAATTAAGCAAATAAATCACAGCAACTTCATTGGCACCTGTCCTGACTGATCGACATTAAAAGATTGACAAAAGTAAGACTGGCAATGAAGACAGGAAATTGACTTTGGCTCGTTAGAAAGGTGTAAAATGAACAACTGCGAGACTGTAAAATTATTATTAAAATTTAAAATATGCAAAGCAAATAATTGTATATATTAGTTAATTGATCATCAATAAAACGGAATCCCGTTAGTTCAGTTCATGAATACCAATTTCTACACTCGTTGATCTGCTATATGTATTCAAGTAAAGCACTTGTCATATTAATTATAAAGATATTATAGATTAATTGATCATCAATAAAGTAGAATCTGGTTTGCAAACTTTAATTAAAACAAATTAGTTTCTTACAACAATGTAAAATTATCATATTAAATTTTTATAATTGACCTATTTCAATTGGGTCATAAAGAAAGATAATACTAATTATGAGGCAAGAAAAATAGATTACAAAATGCAAAGTTCTCTATAATGATTCTAATTCCGATTCTAATACAGATCATCATTCAAAGCAAGATTTATTGTTTCCCTATATTGAGTACGAGGTTTTGTTGCAAGCTCTGCTTAACCATGTGTAACTCATGTTTTTATCTTTCCTTTTTTATCTGTTTTGCAGAGAAGAGCTGGCGATGAAGATTGGATTAACTGAGGCGCGGATTCAGGTAAAAAGAAACACACAGCCCAGCTCCCTAGTCGAGTAACTAATATTGAGGTTTTGCGATTCGATTCGCGTGCTTAACAATGTTGAAAATTGAAAAATAATGGAGCATGTCGTCCCTAATGAAAAGGCTTCCAGACCAGTGCAGACACAGAAGCCAAGATCAAATCTAGCTAACAAATTTTTTTAGTTGGTTTGCTTTGTGATCTGATTTTTAATTACCGCTCATGCTAAACAACATTATTTGTTTACATACAATTCTAGCGGTAATTGCCAGAGTAGGCCCCCAAAAGGGACTCAGACTCAGAGTCCGACTCGGACTTGGACTTGGCTGCAATCAGCAACCGTTAGCGACCCAACTTCAGATTGTTATGTTAAAAACTAATTAAATGGGCGTTTTCAATAGTCACGCCCATTAATTGGTTGCTGGTGCTCCTGCTTCTACTGCGGACACAGGATACAGTAGCCTGCATTAAACACATAACTCAAGTCAGCCTCTCATCTCTCCGTCTCTTTCCCTCTGTCTCTCTCTCTCTCTCTCTCTCTTCCTGTCTTCCTGTGCAGGTCTGGTTCCAGAATCGACGCGCCAAGTGGCGCAAGCAGGAGAAGGTTGGACCCCAGTCACATCCATACAATCCGTATCTGCCCAGCGGCGCCGCCAGCATGCAAACAGTGGTGGGTGCCGCCCTACCGCCCAATCCCTTTACCCATTTGGGCTTCCAGCTGCGCAAGCCATTCGATGCCCCAGCCAATTTGGCCGCCTTTCGCTATCCGCACTTGTCCGCGCCACCAATGATACCATCCGGCTACTTCAATCAATTCCAGCGGTAAGATAAACAAACAAATACCTATGTTTTTGTATCCCTTAATCGGTAAGCAATTGTAACTGACAAATTATTAGTTCAATAATATCTAATATCAAATTATTAGTTCAATAATATCTTATTGTCAGAAATGTTAAAAATGAATATCTGCATTGTGATTTAAAACTTCTAATTCGTACTCTTTGCACTTACTTTACTTTTCATACTCTTGTAATTTTATCGTGAGTTTGAAATGCAGTGAAATAAACCCTTCCGACCCCCTAAAGTAAATGTATTGTTGATCAGCCCCACTAGTTGAGTCGATATAGCCATGCCATGATATTTTTCTAATCCCCAATTTGTTTACTTTTACAGTGCTCCGCCGCATATGCTGCCACCGGGCATGGCTTCAATGTACTCGCCCTCGAGCTCTTTTCAATCGCTGCTTGCCAATATGACGGCTGTGCCGCATCCGCGTGCGCCGCCGATGCCCGCAATGGCCGCCAAGCCGCCAATGCTTGTTGGCTCACCGGATCTGCACTCACCCAACAATCATTTGCTGGGCTCGCCACCCAACTCACCCAGATCGCAGTCAGCGCCGCAGCCACCAGCGCCGCCACAGCTATCGCCACAGCAGCTAGTTGGTATCTCGCTCACGCATCAGGCGCCGCCGGCCGGCTCACCGACACAAACGGCACCCGTCGCTTTGACCTTGGCTCACTCCCATGCGCATTCGCCGCAACGGCAACTGGCTCCGCCACCACCACCGCCAACACGGGCCGCCACGCCGCCCGAGGATCGACGAACCTCGTCCATTGCTGCACTGCGACTGAAGGCCCGGGAGCATGAACTGAAGCTGGAGCTGCTGCGTCAGAATGGCCACAGCGGCGATGTGGTCAGCTAGCCAAACAGCAACGCCTCCCAATTGGTTAACTGTAGTTCTAAGCTCTTAAGTTATTATTCGAAACGGACCTTGCATTTTATGTATGTAACTGAATTCACAGAATTTCCGTTAATAAAACCAACCACAGACGTCAAAGTGTTTGTGATATACACAGAACTAATCCGGGAATATCACCCATTCTCTTTTTTTATACACTTGCACTAGGTTATAGATTACGATTGATTGTAGCTATACCGATATGAACTCAGGTCCTAGTAATACTATCTTGATGAAACTTGATATTGCAACTGATTTCTATTACAGGTCGTATATAGCATCGAGTTAACCGGATCGAAACACTATATCACAAGAAATATCGGTCGAAAGTTCAGGATTTTTATGAAACCATTCTTTTGTAAAAGACATCTTAATTACTTAATTATTAAATCATATTCTAGATATTGAGTTCCTGAATTTCTTAATATTTTGAAAATATGTTGACCAAAGATTCTATAACCAGCGCATTCCTATATTATATAAGAACAATCCCCCAAAGACAAATATAGTTGCATAAATCAGCAAGAGTATTTAATCTTCTCCACAACACTCATTTCTCTTCTTTATGTTTTTTGATTCCAATCGAAATCACGCATTGGCCACAAATTACATTTAAGACGCAGCTTACAAATGGTGGTCCTAATGTGCGTAACAACACCTACTTAGAGCAAGCGCTAACAAAGCCAAAAACTGATTCACATCCAGTTGCGACGAGCCACCAGCCAACAAGCCAACATGCCACCGGCCAACAGTTAAGCAGCTAGGCAGACAAACAGCCAGCAGCCAGGTCAGCTGCCATTAATCAGCTGTCGGGACATAAATCAGCGTTTGGCCAGAAACAAAAACACCAGCCGGGCGGGTGCTACAAATATAAATTTATGAATAAATTAGAAACAAATTAAGTATGTTAATGAGAACCAGCCCCAAACGCAGCAAAGGTACCGAACTCATCTCAAAACGAAACAGAAACAAATGTCGAATAAATGCTGAAACCGCCGCTGCTTAGCGATTTCTCTAGGGAATCTTTTTCAATACCCTGTAGCTACATCACATTCAGGAAAAGAGTAATCTCAAGTCACAAAAAATATCAAATACCTTAATGACATTTTTAAAGATATTTTGAAAAACATCATATAAATTAACAAAAGACTTATGCAACGAACTTCATATTTAGAATTTATATTTTGTTCTGTATTTTGTTCATATCTACCTACAGTCACAATTTTATACTTATTGTGTATATTGATATGTATTGAAAATATTAGAATAATCGGGTTATAGATATTTGTGGTATATACATTTTAGATAGTTTAAAATGATAGAAATAAAACAAAGCAATATTATCTACAGCCTAATACATACCTTTCTGGTGCAGCATTTTAAACATACTAGGGTATATGTCAGTTGTCCGCTTTCGACCATCTACTTATTTAACGATTTCCTTTTTTAATTTTTGTCTTGAATTATGCGTGGTAATTAATAAAATGGAATATTTATGATAACATTTATAAAACACGAAGCTGCTTAATTCGATTACCAGATTTTGTTTGTGGGTTTCAACTTAAAATGTGAAAGATGCCCTCCAACATTGCATGGTAATTGGCAAAATAAGGTGGAACTGTGATAATCATGTTTAACCAGGGTCCACATGGCCGGCAGGCCTGTGCCTGTGCACAATTTTCTCAGATGTGGCAACGCTTCATGCATTCACAATGAGTTCGTCAAATGCAAAACCAACCCATTAATTTGCATCATAATCGAGTCTTAGCTCAAGGGGCTATTGATGAGATACCAAACACGTACACGCACACACACACACACACACACACATATGCCGACACAGTGGCTGAGAGATGTGATACAAAATATCGGGCAACAACCGATATTAATAATCATTAATTAAGGCGACTAATTAACGCTGACATTAAAAGACTGCATTTTAATTACGATTAAATAAACACACACACACACACACACCCCTCCCCCTCTCAGATAACACAACCCGCCTTGCTTCACCTTGCATCTTTTGACTTCTGCTTAGCTTTCGTAAACAAAACACACACAATCATTGTTGTTATTGTGCTTGGCTAGTTTGTTTACATTATTGTTTTTGTTATTGTTGGCGTTCTGTTTCTTCTTTTTCTTAATTTCAGTGCGGGGAAACCCCGCTTGACATCTCTATTTGGCGCTGCATTTTATTTGCGCAAGTATTCGATTAAAGCGTTTTTTAATTCAATTTAACTTGAACACAACCTAATTGTTTTTCATGAGCTGTGAGCAACAACAACAACAATTATATGAGACGGGCTCTTGTACATTTTTTTGTGAGACAAAATGTTGTTGTTGTTTCTGCTGCTGCTGGGATATGTAATTGCAATGAGTGTTTATGTGTGTGTGTGTGTGTGTGCATATGTGTGTTTCGTGTGTCGGCGCAATTAACTTTGCGTTTAATTTGCAATTATCCAAACGACTCAAACTAATTAGCGCCAATTTGATTTAACTTTGCAAAATTTAACAATTTTTCTTACCTCAACGCAAAAATGCATTAAAAAAACAAAATTGAAAACTACGAGAAAAAAGCCGCAATAATAAAATATTCATGCCACCACCACGAAGGGGAAAATGCTGAATTTAATTAAATTGTAAGACGATTCACAAATAGTTCGCGAGTCAACAAGACGGAATAGAAATTTTAATTTGGCTCATCAATATGTGTTCGACTTATGAATATTCGCAGTTGGGCTCTTATCTAACAGATTGCCCAAAAATAGCATATCAATACATATTATCATCATCTTGATCAGCGATTGTGAGAAACTTTGTTAATTTAATAAATTCATTCACAACAAACAAAAGACTTAGGCAACGAACTTGGCCAAAGAAGCATAAGTTAAGCTTAAAATAAAACCAGATATGGGACTGTTATTATTATTATACACTCATTCAGTTTCACGTCACGCCAAACTTGTCAATTTATCGATCCCAAAAATGTTTAACTAAATTTAACTGACCCACTTTTAACCAATGTTGATTTCATACTTGTAAGAGATAAATTTCACAGAGAACCATTCATGGAGTTACTGATTCTTTCTGAATGGTTTTAATTTTACTTACAGGTTAGTGATTATGCTAAATGTTGATTAATGAATACCCTATAAAAACTCAAATTCATTCATTTTGAACGACAGAAAAAATCAATATATTCCTCAATTGTCAATGACCTTGTGCAAATCAATGTTACATTCACCGTATGATCATTCTGGAAGTGGAATGCGGTTCGAACTGGCACACTTTCAACGCACGTTCCACACTCACCTCTGTCTGCGTAATTGACCAAAACTGTGTAAAATGTAAAATGCCTTTCCTTTAGCTCATCGTCGTTGTTGTGTTATTCGATTGAAATTATGCAGAGATGTTGGTTGTGCGCAGTGCATAAATTAAATTATCGCTGGCATTGCTGCTGCAGCTGCAGTCGATTCCTTTGGGGACCTATGCGCACAATGTGGAACTTGTCCATCTGTGACTGCTCTGGCTTCTGCTACAGCAGCTCCTGTTCTTGCTGCTGTTGCTGCTTTCGTAATTAACTTGTTGCCATAATTGCTTACTTTTGCATTTGTGTGTTGCATGTCACACGCTGCACCATCATCAAACCAGACCCATGGCAGGCATTTGCCCATTGGCGAGTGCTACAAATATTCTGTATTTCTTTATAAGTCATTAAGCACACTTTCTACACTGAGCGAAACATGATGAGATGTGCTAGCGAATTTTTTTCTCATTATTATTTCAATTTTTCATTTCCCTTTTGTTAGTACTTCTGATAATGTTTTTATACAGTGAAGATATGAAGATTAAAACTTTCTTTCGAACAGAAGAAAAATCGTAATAAAATCATTTTCGCTGTGAGATTAAAGGTCTTCGGTCGAGCACTTTTTCTTATATGTATTGTCATTTAAAAAAATATTTTCAATGCATCAACTAACAAATTTAAAATGCTGTTGGTAAAAATAAAAAGTGAGTTCTATCATAGGGCAGATTGTGTAACATATGTATGAATATAGTTTTCCAACAGCTATGTTCATCGACTCTTTTTGAATGCATTTTTTTCGAGTGTATGCAGGTTTAATTTTATAACTATGCCTTAGCCCCCCACACAAATACTGAAACACTCACACACACAGAGAGAGAGAGAGAGTCGCAGACTGACCCTTATAAGCGACAAAACGGTAACGACATGACTTTTATTATGCACACGGGACAACTTACGGGCGAGGGAGGAGCCGGGGCACAGACGGTGCAGCGAGACGGTGAGACAGCCCGACAACGTTGAAGAAACATTTGGCGCCGCAGCAATTAGTTATCAAAGACGTCGCGCATTGACAAGCAAAAGTCAAAGCACTTTTCGAACCACCCAAAAATATATATAAATATAAAATAACAGCTTTCCTGTTTATATACGGATAAATACATATCTATATATATATATATATATATATATATATATATATACACATAGTACATATAAAACATTATATAAATGAGTCATGGCGAAGACAAAAGAAAAGGCATTAATAAAGCCTGTAAGTTGGACAAGAATTCGCAGCTCCTGAGCTGCGCATATAAAGTGCTTCGACCCAAGGCGATCCATCAGGCTGGCTGAGCAAATGGTTGCCCAGCGGCGTAAAGGATTCGGGCAACGCCCCCAATCATGCAAGCGTGCGCCAGAACGAGATGAAAGCAAATCGTCGTGCAGCAGGGAGGCAGAAACATGATACTAAAACGTAGCCCCAGCTAAACATTGATCCTTATCGACATGTCAGTGAAGTGACGACGACGACGACAGCCGCAACAGCAGCAGTAGTAGCAGTAGTAGCAGCAGCAGCGGTAGTCGCTACAGTAGTAACAGCAGCTATAGTAACCACATCCCTGCTTCTGAGCCAAGTTTGCCGGCTGCAATTGGTAGCCGGAACAGCAGTGGCAACAACTTAACACGAGACACAAACACGTCACGCAACCCCAGCCAAAAGCGTTTCCCACAGATCAATGGTTGTATGAGCACTTGTTCTACATGCCCCTTAGAAACTACACACATACATTAGCATGTGTGTGTGTAGATGTGTGTTTGGATGCGTTCAAGTATTTAATGTTTTTATAACTAAAAAAAAGGCAAAATATTCGAGATTTTAAAATTGGTGTTGCTCATTAATTGAAATGGATAAACAATTTTTTTATTTTTTTAATGTGGAAAACATATATAAATATTTTTCAACTTAAAAAACTTAAGTTAACCGCTCAGCAAAGAGGAAAAATATAATCAAAATAGCGAACACCTTAGAAGCATTAAGAAAGTTTTATATGTATTAAGCTTCAACTGACCCCTATACGAATTGATTTATATTATTATCAAAAATTAGGTTAAAGTACATCAACTAAAATGTTCCAAGATGATAGCTAAACCAATAAACCCATTAAACCAATATTCACAAAAATCATTGTATTATTTTGATTGCGTTAATAAATTATTAATTATTTGAAAAAAAAAACTATTTTCAAAATATAGTTTCAAGTCAAACTGTGTGAAGAGCTAAGCTATGAAAAAACTACAAATCAATTTCGTTAAAACTATTTTGAAATTAGGAAATTTTATAAAGTTCACTTTCGAGATTTGGAGAGTTAAGAGAGTTAACAAAGCATAAATCTTGATTTATAAAAATAAATCAAATCAAGCTACCAAATGAATCAAAGATAAAAACTATTACCAAGTTAGCCCTACCCGATGGCAATCGCTTAGGTTTTGACCAAATTGTAAGAGATAAGGTGGGATATTGGAATTAATAAGTTAGTTATGTCTGGTATTTGATAAGATCAGTTTTTACGACTTCTGAAGCGGTCTCAAATCGAAGGCTTGAATGCATAATTTAAATCAAATATGCACTAATTAAATATATTAAATAAGCATAAATCGACGCTAGAGGGGAATTATCTACGCCTCCTTAGCTTATCTATCGACATGTGTAGGGCCTAAACTGTTGCTGCCGCAGTTGTTGTTGCTGTCTTTATTGTTGTTATTGTTGTTTGGCTCTTGGCCATTTGCATAGGCCCCTACGCAGCTGCTAATGAGCTATCTGCCTTTTGTTTCTTCTTTATATATTTCTGCGTAGGTGTTTAGCGTGTAAGATTAGATTAGGCTAATCAGGTAGTGGAGATCTCAACTGTGGATGACCATCGAAGCGAACATCAAAAGCAGTTCCGTCTAAAATATCACACACTCTCTCACACACACACACACACGCACACACACAGACTCAGACACATGGACAAAGCGAGAGAAGAGCCGTTAAATGCCGAGGCGTAAACTTTAAATAGGCGTCTCTTAGATGCTGTACAAGTAGAGAGCAGTTGCCACTAATTGCCGATAATTAACTCGAGGCTCGGAGTCGACGGCGGCGGCGTTGCAATCGAAATGCAATTTATAATTTCTTTTTCATTTTTTTTTTTTTTTTTTTATTTAACAGTTATATTTTAAACATTAATCAACCTATTTAAAGGCTAAAAAACATTGATTTGGAACAGAATGAATAATAGCAGTGAATTACAATCTATAACATAAACATAGAACAGGTTTTAGCAGTTAATAAATAACATCAAATATTACATTTGTGGCACATTAATTTAACGCCCTACAGTCCAGAGGTCGCTGGTGTGGAGGCGCTTCAACCTCCTGCGAGTTGTATTTGACCCAAGTGTGCAGGCCAAAGGGTTGACGTGGTTGTGCAAACGGTCATTATACCGACTTGTATGTCTGTTGATTTGTTGACTGACTGTCGGTAATGCGAAGTCGTTGTGCAGAGTTCTGTTGCTCACAT